>OV651818.1:51535126-51777626 GCA_927349885.1 Psylliodes chrysocephalus | reverse complement strand
AACACAAACACAAACACAAACACAAACACAAACACAAACACAAACACAAACACAAACACAAACACAAACACAAACACAAACACAAACACAAACACAAACACAAACACAAACACAAACACAAACACAAACACAAACACAAACACAAACACAAACACAAACACAAACACAAACACAAACACAAGCACAAACACAAACACAAACACAAACACAAACACGCACACGCACACGCACTCGCGCACGCGCACGCGCACGGGCACGCACACACACACACACACACACATCATCGCGAAAATAGTCAAAACGGATTCAGGGGACCTCAAAACGTAAAAATCCGTCGAAAACTCGTGGTCGAAAAAATCATGATTCCTATACTTTCCTTATATCTGTATACAGATAGGAAAGTAAAAATGCAAAAACACATTGTTATTTGTTACCTGCCAAAATTCTGCATTTTTGATAAACTGTTATCTAACTACACATTTTGAGATTTCAGTTCCTCTTAAATATCTCATATCCGCGATTCAAACTAAGCGATGCGCCCTCTGGAGAATATTTGTAAAAAGTGTCTATAAGTAAGATTTTTTCCAATGTTGTCAACTGTAACGGAATACTTTCTAGCACTGGAAATACCTTTTTTTAAGTTGCGAAATTTGTGTCTATCAATATATAATCGTACTCTATATTTGTTTAAGAATTTGTATAAAACAAATTTAATTGCAATGATTTGTTCTTTAAGTTTCAGTTCATTTATCAATTTCTTTTTAAAATGATCAATTCGATTTTTTTCTTATTTGTGAGCATTAGATTTGTTTGAATTTTAAAAACAAACAAAAGTTTTCATTTTTTCCAAGCGTATATAAGTCCTAACATTTTGTTTTTTGCGATAAGTGGATATGCATTCTGCATTGTGACAGCTTTATTTCGGTTTACATGGTTACAAAGTGCCACAAAGTTTACTTCAAAATATAAGAATTAGAATACTTCTATGAAAAACAATGTTTCTATGATTTCTTCCGTTGAGAATAAAATAATGTCTTCCGTTGAGGAGAAAATAAAAGAAATGACAAAGAAGATAGAAAAAATGGAACATATAGAACAGGCCAAGGACGGTGAAATAAAGTGCCATGAGGTGGAGTCAACGTTTAAATTTGAAGGAGCTGTAAACTCTGCTCGTATTAAAGCCCCAACTTTCGACGGGAAGATGTCGTGGATCAATATTCTTAAACAATTCGAAACAGCTGCCAGAGCAAACAAATGGTCTGAAAGAGAAAAGGCAGTAAATTTGACCATCGCCCTTCAAGGAGATTCTACTATACCTGTGGAAGAGACCGATGATTGAACAACTTAAAAGGAGACTTAACATGCGTATGGCCATGAACATTTGGAGCATCTATACCAGTCACAGTTAAAGAATCGCAAACAGAAACGAAACGAGACCCTTAAAGAATATGAAGTTGATATTGCCAGGTTGGTGTGATTTGCCTACCCATCCGCTCCGGAAAACATGATGGAATGTTTGGCAGTCCAAACATTTTTTGATGGTCTCCGTGACCACGAGGTACAGAAAACACTCCGCTTAGCCAGCCACAAAACATTGGTCGTTGTCTTGTCCGCTGCTTTAGAGTATGAGGCAACTACGCGTCCTTCGGATGGATACAGTAAAGTGTAAAAGAGGAAGAAGAGGAAGATAAACACTATCAATTGGTTAAGATGATGAAGAACCTTACTGATAAAAATATGAAGACAAAGTACTGGAATTGCAAATTACAAAAAAATATTTAATCACAATTTCTTTAGCAATTTTGTATTGTGCAAATAAAACTATTATAAAAGCCTAAATTGATTTATTCAATAATGATTATAAATTATTTGTTTAAAAATGAAAATTTTTTAAACACACGAAAATATCTAAATAATGTAAATAAATTAAAACCGCATAATGTAAACATTAAATAAATTACTTATATTGTTAGGTACACTTGTTTTTATTTTACCTATTTAAATAATATATAAAACAGTCATAACGAATATTTCAGCAATTTTTAAACAAAATTAGAATAAAAAAATATAGCGTTACCAACACTTTAGTCACGCGATAACGTCATTCGCGGCTAGATTCGGTGAGCTTATCTGTTCGTCCTAGTATCATGAACCAACACAATGTAAACAACAAATATCCTACAAATCGGTGACAAATGACAGGCGCGCGAAAATTAATCTGAATTGCGAATAGGTATTACAAAAAGAATTCACATATCTAATGGTTTCATCTAATTGAAATGTCTAACTATATTATATTACTGTTATTATTATAAATAGCTGATGACTAATTAAATATAATTTCCTAATCCAAAAGTTTGCATAGGTATATGGATAGGACATGAAAAACTAAGACATGTGAACCGTTTTACTCTGATTTCATACGTTTGGGTGCTACAGTTTGTCAAAGTGTGAAAAAGTTCATTTTCGAATCTCAAAAGCTTGAAAACAATTGAATTTAAACATATGGCGTTTTAGACAAAAAAACCTAGATATTTTAGTAGATTTCAAAAATAAAGTAAGAAAAAGTATGTTTCATTTGAAAATAGTAATTTGTGCAACAAGAGTGGATATGATGGCCTTATCGCAAGAAGACGAATATTGAGCACGACGCCGTAGGCGGTGTGCTCAATCGTCTGAGTGCGATGTGAACAATCCACTCGAGTTGTACAGTATATTTTTTTACGACCCACTAACGAAAATTTACAAATAAAAAAAAAATATTTTAGGTTATTAAGACAAAATAACCAATTTTAAAATAATTTATGACTTTTAATCATTTTTAAAATAAAATAAACGAAATAAGTTCATTTCAGTTTTCCCCATCCGAGAATCGAACTCGAGTCTTCCTGTGTGGAAGGAAAGAACGCTACCACAGGACCACCTATTCTTTTATTTGTGTTGGTTAAATAAAATTGACTTCACATAGTTTTATTTAAATTAACAGATTATTTATAATTGTAGACGAAATAAAAACAGAAATGCTATAATTTATCGATTCTACACAAGAATAACCCATTTTAATGTATGTTTAATCTCAATAACTAAAAAATATACTGACAATTAGTTTGACAGAATTGTCACTTATTTAAAATATTAAAAATAATAGCAGTCAGTTGATCAAAATATGAACGGTGATTGGTGGATTTCATTTTTTTGCAGTGTTCTTACCACCTAGAAAGGATATGAAATATATTCGTTCAGTTGAAGGCAATAGCATACTTTTTCGTTTTGTAATCTGTGCGTAGATAAGCTAATAACCATGTGGATGTAGAAAAAAAATATTTTTAATGTTGCCTTGCTTTTTGGGGGTACCCCGTCAATTAGAAAATATTTTGAGTTTTGTTTACCTAAATTATATGGTTTTTTGAACTTTTGTAAATATATTCCAAGAGTAAGTAGATAAAATTCATCAGTAATATAATCATTTAGTAACCAATTACAAATCTTTAAACTAGTTATTATGACCTGAAAATAATATTTAATAAAAAAATATTTGTTCTAGTGGCATAAAAAAAAATACGAAATAAAAGTTTGCCACTAACCCTGATAGCGCGTTACTGGTTAAATTTTTCAAATTAAAAAAATATTTAAATGCATTTTTTATTTATGGGAAATTCTGAGTTTCATATTTTCAACACCCTGTATCTTGGTAACTAAGCCCTTTAAGGGTTCATGTTCTTATAACAAAATACATCAATTTCCGAGAGCTTCCCGGGGTAGAGAGCGTTGTCCGTCTACTATAGTGACACCCTGTATATAGACCTATCTGAAATGGAAGTAACAACCAACATGTTGCACATTCTCGAGCGGCTTCTTAACCGCATTTATTATAGTTATTTTATAGTAAGTTCTAATTATATTTAGATGGTTTTCAAAAACCACTGTATTGTACTACTTTTAAAGCTCATATTGCATATTTTTCTGAGTATACCAACGATTGTCATTAAGATTTTTTCTCATCCATTGAAACTCCAATACGGGATGAA
The DNA here is from genome assembly GCA_927349885.1 of Psylliodes chrysocephalus. Lineage (NCBI taxonomy): Eukaryota > Metazoa > Arthropoda > Insecta > Coleoptera > Chrysomelidae > Psylliodes > Psylliodes chrysocephalus. The sequence goes on along the minus strand of OV651818.1, from coordinate 51,773,598 downwards.
AGAAACAGCCAAAATGGGATGGCTTGATTGTGAATTGGAATAAATCAATTTGGTGTAGGTCATTTTTCCTTATTTTTCCGGGTGGGAAAATCGTAATCAGTGTTCCAGGGTAAATGCGAATAGAACCCGAAAGTAGGTTAACGTCTGGAAAAATGTTTCAGGGGATCAATAGTGTTTACCTTTGGGAAACTAAAAAGGATAAAGTTTGTTAAAATGGGATTGTTGGGGATTATTAAGAGGACTTGTCAGCTCATCTAAGTACGACACATCAAACATATACAGGGTTAGATGATAGCGAAAACAAAACGCTAGATAACTTGCATATAGCATTAAAAAAACACTTGGTACATAATAAATATAATTATTGTATTTTTTTTATACAAATGTATCTTAGGCACAGAATTCGGGTATAGGATCTACACCAGCATGCCAACGTTGCCAAGTCGACAGAATAACTTTTATCTACTATTTTAGTAGTTCAAATTTGCTTTGTGATAAATACGGACTCAGCTGAGTCGGACTTGGGTAAGTCGTCCTTGAACAAAAATCGAAGTTCGGTTATATCGCGTGAATTTAGAGATGGGTAGTAACAAATCCGTAAATGTACATAACAGTTACAGATTTGCTAATATTCATCTCTAAATTCCAGTCTAACACCAGAACCACCTAGAACTTTAGAGACGTTGTAACCGAACTTCGATTTCAGTTCAAGGACGACTTACCCAAGTCCGACTCAGGTAAGTTATGTTTATAAATACGGACCAAAATCTGGCAAGCCCGCAATTGTCCCTCCCATGGTATAAAATCTGACCTTACTACGCATGTACCTGGGCTAAAAGTGAGTAAGCACGATATACCCATCTAAGAATAAGAGAGCAAAATATATGGGAGCACTCCCATGGGAGCGCTCCCATGACTTAGTGAATAGCTATCCTGAGATAACCAGGAGATGTAACTACTTACAAATATCTTGCGGCCCTGAATAAGACATATTCTAAGGGACACAGTAGGGTATAATATCCGCTGTTGTCATATTAGTAAAGTGTATGTATTAAAATATTCGCTCAAGAAAACGATTTACCTCCCACTCTTTTGTCATAAGCTGAATTTTTCACAGATGAAAGGTCACGATAAGATAACCCTTATTCCGAAGGTAATACAAAATTAGACTGTGCAGAAGGGCACTATCATCAAAAAACCAGATATTGTTACCACCGAATAGAGAAAAAAATACTCATTTTTTTGTCAAATGCACAATAAAATCTTTGTAGGGAGTAATTGTTTATACTTATTTAAAAAAAAATCATTTGCATTAGCCCTTACGGCCGAAAAAAAATATAAACGTAAATATCTTAGTTTTAGCCCTTCAAAAATTTAGTTAAAAAGTCGTCTTTTTTAAATATACTACTCATTTAACAAAAAACAAAAGCCTAAATGAAAAAAAAATTCTTTATAAAATTTTTGCTTATGTGTTGACAAGGTAACAGAGTAAACACCATATTTTTTGCTTTTGAATTAACAAAGATATAACAATAAACGATGAGAGATGTCATAGGTTTACGCTGTAATTAATTCTCACCGCCAATTTTATCGACTCTCAGTGTATCTTTCTCTGCACCTGTATGGCACAGAAAAACTGCAGAAATAGTTTGACAGCCGCTAATGTTTTGGAAAATGTTGATTCGTGTGGTGAATCTGATTCTGATTAGTTTGAAAGTCTTGTAATTATAAATTTTAATATTATTAATTTATGCTTTATATACTTCTTCCAATTATTATTATTATAATTTATTTATATTGGGGATTTATTGTATTTTGAAAAACAATAGCCTTACTGTTTATAATCGATACTTCAATAAATAGTTTATATTTTCTTATTTTTCATTTTCCTCCAAAAATAAAAAAAAATCTTGAAGTAATTAATACACCCTATTATTCATAGTGGATAAATCAATAATCCCTGTATAATAATAATAATAATAATTTATTTCCCAAATAACAATATACTTACATACAATCTTAAAATTAATTAAATACATGATATAAAAAAAAGAAATCACAATAAAGATGAACTTTATTTCACACATATTTATATTGTGGAAAATAAATTGAGGGCAGTCCCATGAAGACGAACTTGTTATGGGATATAATATAAGATAATAATATAAGAGAGTCAAACTAATTGCATACATTTCAATACTGAGAGAGATGCATAGAGAGTCGAAAGGCTCTGCCTTTAATGTTTGCTTTCTAGTAAAACCATGATATCACTAATTGTTTATTACTATATTTTTGTTAATTTAAAAGCAAAAAATATGAGGAAAGTACTTTTACCTTGTCAATAAATAGGCGAAACTTTTATGAAGAATAGTTTTTTTTTTCATTTAGGCCTTCGTTTTTCGTCAAATGAGAGGTATATTTCTAAAAGAAGATTTTTTATACAAATTTGTAGACGGTTGAAACCGAGATATTGACGTTTACATTTTTTTTCGAACATAAGGGCTAATGTAAATAATTTTTTTTAAATAATTATAAAAAAATACTTCCTACAAAGACCTAATTGAGCATTAGAACAAAAAATACGCATTTTTTTTTCTATACGGTGGTATCAATAACTTGATTTTTTATGATAATGCCCTTTTGCACAGTCTAATTTTGTATTACCTCCGGAATAAGGGTTAGCTTATCAGGTACTTTCATCCCTGAAAAATTCAGCTTGTGAAACCGAAGTGGGAGGCAAAGTTAAAATAAGTTTTAATCTACACCATACTATATGGCCATTTCATTATTCTCGTTTTGTTTACAAAATTATTTACATATATTTAAAAAGCTAAAATATATTTTATTGCAACTGAACCCAAAAAATTTTGAATATTAGTTATATTAAATTTAACTAAATTAGATGTAATTTTACTAAATTAGATGTAATAATTTTCAACAAATTCCAAAACCTAGTGATGTTAGATTGGAAGTGGCAACAGGGCTTACACCGGCATGGAAATTTACGTTATGTAGTATAAGCGCGCGCAGTTATTCATTGATAAAACTAAGTTTTCTTTCCGTAAAATTCTTCTCTCTATCCCTTCTCTTACTTCTCACCTTTCGTCGCCTCGACCTGCGTCTAGAAATAGAATGTATCCAGTGACGAACTAATGTTGGCACCGTGAAAATTATATTTTATCAATGACTGCTTATATCTCTGATCTACACCGAATATAAGTAAATCTAATTTAAAGGTAAGTACCTAAGCAGCCATAAATTTATCATAAATCTAACCTAAGATAAACTGAGATTCGCAGGAGTGTACTCCGAATTTTGTGTCTGCTATACATAACATTTACATCAATAATGCGAACCTATTTATATGGGTACTGATTTCACTAGCGATGCTTGTCAACTGTAAAGCCACAAATAAATTATTTTAAATTTTTTTATACGTCTTTTAAGGGACTTTCAGTAGTAATTTTTTATTGTAAAAGAAAGTATAAAGTGAAAATAATTGTTTTAAAAAATAAATATGAAAATTACGTAAATAACATACAGGATGATTAAATATAGATGATTTTTGCACGAGTCTTAACGTACTCTAGAATGAACCTCTTATCTGAATTTGATATTAGGATCAAATAGGTAAAGGGACCAAATATTATTTTTTCGTCGGCAAGCATAAGGAAAAAAGGGTCCAAATATGTTTACATGTGTAGGCTTAAGGGGTAAAGGAGCAACATATTTTACATGGATAGGCGTAAAGGGTAAAGGGACCAAATACATTTATATATTCGCAGCTAAAAAATTATAGGGGCCAAATAGTTTTACATGGTCAGAATTAAAGGGGCCATACATTTTTATATGGGCCGGCTTAAGGAATAAAGGGACCAAGTATCTTTACATATGCAGGCTTAAGGGGTCAACGGTCCTAATATTTTTCGATTGCGTTGTTCAAACAATTTGCAAACCCTATTGAAAAGGCGACATGAAATGAAATGGTTTTTAAAAACCAGGAATATCAATATGAATAACTTCGACGTGATTTTGCCTAAGTAACGCAAATTCTTTACAAACCTGAAAATTCAACGTCTCAATGCGTCTTTCGATCTTTCGGTTGAAATCAAGTCATGTTTCGTTTCTTTTATGCCATTTAGTCCTCAGTTAAGAAAAAGTGGGAACCACCAATTTAGCATCTCTCGAATTCTGGAATAAAAAAATATACCGCAAAGGAACTTCCTACTTGGATCATGCAACCCCGGCATATTTTTTGTAATGGAAGCTGAAGCTACTTTTTAAAGTTTAAAATTCATATTAGTCAGTACGCTGTCCAAATATATTCCATTCAATTTGGTTTTCACCTTTAAATGTTTACTAAGTTTATGTTTTTTTTTTATAAAAAAAACCTTGTAATCAACACCATGTTGGTAGAGTTTTAATTCGTAATACTATGTTCACGAAAAGGTATTTATGTTGTAGAAACAAACTTCATTATCTATAAATGAATTAAGCAATTCTATCATAATAAGATCCAATGAAATTAAAATGACTTATTGCAAGAAAATAGTCATCTAAGGGAAAAATACAAGAACAATAATTAGCGTAAAGTGTGCAAGTAAATAGTTCATTAGGGGTAGGTCGTCTGTAAACTAACTAAACTGTTCACTAACCATAAGTGATTTTCAGAAATCTCGTTTAACCTACAATAAGTAAACATTTTACTTTTCCCATATTACTCTACAACTTTTTATTTGCGACAAATAAAAGTTCGCTAATGGTTACTTAGTTAATTTTTTTTCCAAAATGAAACTGTTCGAAATTCCTCTAAAATACATATCGTTTTCTTAAGGTAACCCTACATTGTAGATATCCAAACTTAATTATTTGTTTTTAGAAGATTGTCGGTAACTCTCTAACTTCATTTGACTTTAACTTTACTGTAAATTGATATATAAGAACGTATCAGAATTTTTAATCATATTTACGTAAAACAATCAAAACATTCTTTAAGAAAATTTGAATTTATCCTTTTAGTTAAGCATTGGTGTTAAAATATTTATTATTCGCGTTCATAAGCAACCAATAGAATAATTACAAATGGTTACAATGTTGCCCAATGTTATCAGCTAAAAATAATATATGAAACTTACTTTTCAGTTTTAATATTTTTCACTAGGATAATAAAATTGCATATATTATTACTTGCGTAAAATCAATAAGCACATCAACTAGTTAAAGATTAGTTGAATCTGCTTTAGAAAACTCAGGATTCGTTTTATACAGAAAGTATTCAAAACGCAAAGAAAATAGAAATAAAATAATAATAATAATAATAATAATAATAATAATAATATAAGGTAGTTAAAAAGAGGAAAGGATTAAAATCTAAAACTTATTTTTATATTATTTTCTATTTCAATCTTCCTACAATACATACAGAGGTAAGAATAACAGGAAAAAGTAGACATTTGGCAACAAAATTTAAATTCTTTGGATTTATTGGTACACGTCACAAGTCTTACGGAACAAGCATTGTACATTTTAATAGTTAGTTCTCCTTCCTGCTGTGATATCTGAACGGCAAAATTTTGTAATGGATTCCTATGGACTATTTAAAATTATGTCTACTATACCTAATTTTTTTTGTTTCAGTTAAAACTGCAAGAAGCATTGCGAAAACGAGAAAAATTCAGCAAGGAACATGAAGAGGTAAGAATATTGAAAATTATAAAAGAAAAATTATATCATATTGATAAATCATTACAAAAAAAATAAGTATGTTTCGGAATCACAGTATCCCAAGCATATTTTATTATTTTACACGATAATCAGATGATAATTAATATAAGCTTGAAAAATTTCGGATAAGAAGGAAGCTAATAAGCTTACTGGAAAGGACTCGATTAATTTAAACATAGTATCTGAGCCACTGACTAAATTTCCGTAAAATATTACGTGATTAGTTCCATTATAACATGGATTATAAAAAGATCAATGTAAAAATGAGTAAATAAGTCTGTACTGTGTGACGTAAGCGCATTGTATTACACTTAGCTTGCTTCTCGAAAAGTAATATTGCAGTTTTCTCACTCCATTCAGATGAAAGAGATAAATATGGCTGTCAATTTACCGAAGTCTTTCGACATGTACCCTCTATCTATCTTTCAGTGTACCTTTCAATTAACGAGTGAAGTCTATATGACTTTGTAAAGTTTATATGAACTCAGTCGCTAATTTTGCATCCGGGTTGTACCATAATTTCTAATGGATCTTGGATATACAGGATAGGCCATCAGTGCGTGGGTGGAAGATTGCGGGTTTATTAAGGTACATTTTTAAAATTAATTTTTGGGGCAAGGTGAAGGACCTCTAAGGCTACAACCTAAAAATATTTTCGATAATATTCCAATTTTTCTACAGGGCGATTTATATCAAAGTTATGTTTTTTTAATGTATTATTGCATATTTGGATTCCTCTGTCAATTTTAGTGTGACTTTATGTATCACACATGGTATCTAAAATGAGTCGTTAAGCAGCAATTCATTATTTTTTCAAAAAGTAGATGTCTAGTAAAAATTGAATATCGCAGTTATTATAAAACTTAGAAGGCCGTGACTCTACAGTGTTACTAAGCATGAAATGTACTAACATTTACCAGACGATCAAACCCTTTTCGTGTTTAAAGTAATCGCTACGCCAATTTGCAAAATTTCAATCCAAGGTAACTTGACTATTTTAAATGGGACTGCCAATTTTTTTCATTTCATTACATACAGAATTCGATTACCTTTCTAATAATATAAAAATATGTTGATATTTATCTTTTACAGATTTCTTTTTACTTAAAAAATTCTACTGATTCACAGAATTTTTAAATTTTTCTAATCTTTCATTCTACTGATTCACAGAATTTTTCTAATCTCTTTGAAATTAGTAGACCGTTAAAAATTACAAATAGCAATTTCAATTAAAAACATTTAATAAGTTGAAAAAAGAAAACAAAAAAAAATAAATAACACCACAATCAAAATAAAAAAAGCAATTATTTTAATAAATGTTCAAAATGTCTACCATCCTGTTCTAAACAAACTTGGATTCTTCCACGAAAATAAATGTTAACCCTATCCAATATTTCTGGGTTAATATCTTCAAAAGCGTTTCTAATCCTGTTTTTCATTTCTGATGTGGTTGGTTGTTCCGCATATACTTTTTTCTTTGATATAACTCCATAAAAAAGTCCATGGGAGTAATATCTGGAGATCTAGCTTGCCATCGCAATGGTCCATCCCTTACAATCCACCTTCCATTAAATGAATTGTTGAACGCTTACAACACGGGTACGATGTGGATGTGCTCCATCTAATTCTAAACAAAACTCCTGAATATCTTTATGAAAAGATCACCTTTAGAACAGAGGTCCATAATTTACAACTAAGAACCAATAATATAATAACTATTCCTAGACATAACAAACAAATATTTAAACGCTCATTTTCCTATCAAATTGCGCATTTTGGTTGCATGTTCGACCAACACGAAATATCTCCATCTTTAAATTCATTTAGAAAAAAAACATAAAAAAACGCCTGTTCGCTAAACAGCATTAACTAAAATACTAAACATTCAAATGTACCATATTACGTTTAATGATAATTAATGATGTTATAGAACCTACAATTGTGAATTTTACAATTTTGAACTCTGAATTTGTGATTTCTTCATTTAGTACTTTTTAAAATAATTTGAATATATAATTTTTTTTGTTATTTACGTATTTGTTATAAGGGTGGTAAAACTTAAATATCTTTTTCCTTTTTTTTAAGGTTATTGTGGCAGAATCGGTCCATGACCTAACTTTAACCTTTTATTTACCATACGTTTTTATCTCTCTAGGCAATATTTTTAGAGTTACTACTTTATATATCTTTGTTTTATATGGTAAATAATAAATTATTATTATCTTGTTGAAAGTACATATCTCTAATTTGAGCAAGTAGTACATCTTCTAGGAGACCAAATAAATGGTTATTTAAAAAATTTAAATAAGTTTCTAAATTTAAAACACCATCAAAAAAGAAAGGACCAATAACATAAGTGTCTATTATGCCTGCCCAAACATTAACCGACCATTTCTCCTGACTATTGACTCTGAAATAGTGAGGATTTTCATCTGAATAATAATGAAAATTGTGCCGATTAATATAACCATTTCGGTGAAAGGTACACTCATCTGTAAACAAAATTTTTTAAAAAAATATTCATTTTCATTTAATTTTTCTTCTTCCAATTGAAAAAATTTATCCGGTGTTGATAATCTGTTTCTTTAAGCTCTTGGTGAAGTTGAATATGATAAAGATGGAATTTATTTTTATTTATTATTCTTCTGATAGAGGTTCGGCTTATTTGAAAATCTCTTTCAAGTTGGCGAGTAATAGTATGAGGATTTTCTACCACTGCAGTTAAAATATTAGTTTCATTTTCTTCATTTACAACAAATTTAGTTCTTCCTTGTTTTTGGTTATAAGAAACATTTCCTCTTGCAATAAACCTGGCCAAGAGATTTTTAAATGATTCTTATCTTGGATGACGTTGTCGTTCAGGATATCTTTCTTTATAAACACGACTTGCTAAAAATGGATTTCTAGAGCATTCTCCGAGAATGAAAATCATCTCAATTAATTCATTTTGGAAAATATATGCTATTATTATCACTTAAATTTAGAACGACTTGCGCAAAACTAGAAAGAGTTTTAATAACTAATTTCTAATGTCACAAAAAGTGACAGATTTACTTTATTTTCCCAGCCTACTAATTAAAAGATTTTAAAAGTTGAAAAATACTGTTAATTATTAGATTTTTTTAAATAAAAAGAAATCTGTAAAATATAAATATCAACATATTGTTATATCATTAGCAAGGTAATCGAATTCTGAATGTAATGAAATGAAAAAAATTTGGTAGTCCCATTTAAAATAATCAAGTTACCTTGGATTTAAATTTTGCAAATTGGCGTAGCGTTTACTTTAAACACGAAAAGGGTTTGACTTTGATCGTCTGGCAAATGTTAGCACATTTTATGCTTAGTAACACTATAGAGTCACGGCCTTCTAAGTTTTATAATAACTGCGATATTCAATTTTTTACTAGATATCTACTTTTTGAAAAAATATTGAATTGCTGCTTAACAACTCATTTTAGATACCATGTGTGATACATAAAGTCACACTAAAATTGACAGAGGAATCCAAATATGCTATAATATATTAAAAAAACATAACTTTGATATAAATCGCCCTGTAGAAAAATTGGAATATCATCGAAAATATTTTTAGGTTGTAGCCTTAGAGGTCCTTCACCTTGTCCCAAAAATGAATTTTAAAAATGTACCTTAATAAACCCGCAATCTTCCACCCACGCACTAATGGCCCACCCTGTATAAAGAAACACTTGAAAACTTATAAGACAATCACTAATGAAAGGTGTCTATTAGTGAATGTGAAGATCCACTTTCTCTGTCAATGGTTTCAGCACTTACCTCATTTCAAAGAGGCAAGTACTTTGCTGCAGCCCAATATTAAAAATGCACAATAGAATCGATGCTACTCAGTAATTGCAAGAAGTACCAATTTATTTTTATTTCAACGGTATGTACTTACAAGGCCTACACACCACAACATACAACACAGGATCAGAACAGAATGAAAAGAAGTTTTGAGTAAAATAAAGTAAAATTTGCTTAAATGTAATATTCAGAAATATTAAGAAATATTAAAAACAAATTTATATTTAATATTTTTAATGTCTACATACTTCACAAATATATTCTTAATTAATAAAGCTTTTTTTCTATGCGGTTTTTAGATTTTAAGGGATATCAAACAGGGTTTACTTCAACTAGGAAAAGAAGGAATTCGTGGACCACTATCAGGCGGTAAGTAATAAACAAAATTGTCGATTTTTATTGTTCCCAATTGATGTTTTTTGAATGTTACAATTAAATATAGAGCACCGAAGATTTGTAATTTTTTTTTGATTCATTATTATTATTTATTATTATTATTGCCTTTCTCAAAAAGACATTACAATAATAATAAAAACAGATTCTATTAATCACTTCAGTATCGAGTATGTTGAAAAAATCAGTGATAGCTAAAACTAGCTAAACCTAAAATATGGATATATTTTTGGTCTGCCCTTAAATATTTTCTAATAAACCATGTCTATACATAAAATTACTTAAATTAAAAACCCTCAACTAAGCTTTTTTGATAACTGATGGTCCAATATGATAAATACATTCATAAAATATAATGAGGGAGGGCTCAATGGACCAAGGTGGCTTCTGGTTTCGACCCCACTGTCATTCTACCGATCTTAGTATTATCCAAGGCAGTACTTTGTTTTAACTGCACTCGCCACTTCGTCTTCACAAGATTTGAGTACGATACATAAAATATCTTTGCCATTTCCATGTTCTAAAGGTAGTTGAGAGCCAACTTCATCATCTGGTACTTTGGGATCTTCACGCAGTTCTCCATTATCAGACATGAGGGATGGGTAGTCATCATCAAAGATGTCAGTCAATTGGTAATCTTCACCATATTTATTAGTTTTGGATGTGTACATTTCCACAATCTTGCCATAAGAGAACATCTGCGCCGAGTACGCGGCTAGCAACAATTTCATATTCCAACAATGTCATCTTCAATCTCTTAAGTAACAGTACCCTTTCGCTCCAATGCAATGGAACTTGAATTTATTTCCTGCAAAACTCGTTGACATTCATTGACCATGTGGGCACTGAGCCATTCAATTTATGAATGTGCTAAAAGCAAAGCTAGAAAAGTGAAATTTTTGTGATATATTTTCCTTTTTCTCTTGTCTTTTTTTAAGGACAAATAGCACGTTCAAAGGAACCATTAATGTTTTTAATAATTTGTAATGTTTATACCAATGTTATTTGTTTTGTTACTGTTGTTTCTATAATATGTAAAAATGATATTAGATCACTGTTTTTGTATTATTGCTTCAAATACTATCAATAAATATTATCATAAATTGTTTATGTAAAAACATTTTCTTCAATGCTATGAGCATAGATATAAAATTAACTAATATGATTATTTTATGACAAGAATTAACAGGCATTTACCTAACATCCAAATTAATTAATTTATTAATCTAGATGACACCTACATGTATGACGAAGACGTTAGAATGTTAACACCGGCTATCCCCCACTACGCGGACCCCTTAAACCGTCCCGCTCATTGGTACGATGAACCTCCATACGAAAGTGATCCAGAAGACTTTCTAATGGGATGCAACGAAGGTAAGCAACTGATATTCTTTAACGATTAGACTTTTTAGTTTTTAATTCTTAGAGAAAATGAAACAACTGTTGAAGTTTTTTTTATTATTTTGAAATTCATAATCGTAAACGATAAGCACTGCTTAGGACTGTCATAAAAGTGTATATAAAACTTGAAACTTGATCTAGTGATCACAGCACAGGGTAAATATACGACCACAGTTAGAAAGATTATTCTAGAGGCTCTAAAAATAGACCTGTTTTGGAATAATAGAAGCAATGAAAACAACCCCCACAGCTGCAATAGAAGCACTAAGGTTTTCCAGCACTTCACTTTGTGATACAAGATTAGATTTTTACAGATTATAAAATACTCTGGGAAATCTTACTATTAGGCCAGGTCACATAAGTATCACAAGGTTAGTGATAAGGGACGTGCTCGATATGAGAACAGATCACATGACTAAGTGATAATTCTTCAACACTCCATTCGAGGTTTTATCACCAAACGTAACGGAGATGACAATAAGAGAACACAGGTCTTAGACTGCGAAAGACACTGGGGCTGGAGTATTCTCCATAAACCCTAACACCACTCTTAGCTTATGCAAGAGGAAAATTTACTTCAGTATTTGAGGCTGAACTTTAAACAATCTTGAATTGTGCAAGAACAAACAATAGTAGAACTACCGAAAATAAGCAGATTCAAATAATGTCAGACAGCTAGGCGGCCAATAAAGGCCATATCTGGCTGTAGCAGTCACACCGATGTACAGGCTTAACCGGTGTATCACGCAACATATAAAATTGAGCCAATATCTGACCCAGGACTATTCATGGACTGTAACAATAAAGAAAGTTTGAATACCTTTGTGATCCATAAGGTCTTGGAGATGTAGATACTTGGATTCAAAGGCCACCTCTTACTGAACACATTTTATTTAAACACGAATGGAAATCAGTTTGATTTAACACTAATATACATTATTAACATATACGTTTTTCTCGGAAATTTATTATCTTAAGCCATGTTGCTCGAATTACTTTATATTTTTAATAATGGCGGGCAAAGCGTCCCCTTCCATCACGGGAAGCGCGTATGGTTTGCTTGACGGTTCATGAAGCATTGGTGAAAGGAGATGAGATGCCAAGCGAGCTTGAGGCTGACGTCGTAATTTTTAACCAATGAGCAGTAAATGACGCGCATGACGTACTCATTTGCTAGAGAACTTCCTTATCGGCTGACATAGTGCAGGCTACAGGGATGACTATAGGAGTTTTTCGGAAATTAGAGATGCTAAATGTATATTGGATGTAACGTTGAATGTAATGTTGAATGTAATTCAACACTGGCTGATTTGGGATTGCATGGAAAAATTGAGAATACTGGCAGTCTAGTTTGGGTGCCAAGTCATCGAAGAAACAAGGCCATTGAAAACGTTGATAAACTTACAAAAAGAAGGTCAGTATAAACACTGAAACAAGATATAAACCTTGGAATACCAAAAAATACAGGTCAAGGTATCATAAAAGACTGGGTTCGGAGAAAAAATAACTATTGAAAGACTATTTCAAAACAAGCAAACCTTCATAGGAAGATTCATAAAGAACAGGAGAAATACAAACTCTCTATTGCTTGAAAAGTACCTCCCGGAGCGGAGTAGAGCTAGTAGATTTTTTAATCACGTGATCATCGAGCAATCGAGCTTATATGGAATAAAAGAACGGCTATGGATTTGTTTGCGTTTCTCGTTTCCGGTTTTCATTAAAATAACAAACTTAAACCTTTCTTTTAAATCAAATTTGATCTCTCGTCTCGTGATTTTTGTTGCAAGTTGCAAAGTAAAGTTAATTTTTAGCTGTAGTATTTTCGCTTTTTGCTTTCACTAGAAAATAAACCATGTTCTCATTTCTGTCTGAAATTTTTTTTTTTTTTTAATAAACAAACACATAATAATATGAAAAAGAATAAACTACAACACAAGAGACAACGAACGACGTCTTTACATCTCAGAGAAGTACATCTACTTTGTAAATTGTCACAGAAATTAGATTTACTCCGAAAGCTCTAAAATTTAATTCGGAGTAAATAGATCTTACTCGACTTACCAGCTGTGCATTAAAAGACCACGGAGCAGATACCATCGAGTAGCCACAGATGTATTAAAAGAACGGCTTCGAGTAAAAAGAGCAAGACGAGGTAGTTTTCAAACGCAGCATATGTATAAAAATCAGTTGAAAACAATATCAAGACTCATGACTGGGCATACCCCAGTAAAGGCTCTGCTGAACAAAATAGATGCACATTGTATCACAAGGAATGAAAAGCAACCAAAACACATATTGTAAGACTGCGAAACATTTGACAACCTCAGGTTGATCCAAAAGCCTGTAGAACACACTCTGTCAAAGACCTGCACGAACTTGAACGAAGGACAAAGTTGAAAGGGTGGGGTAAAATACCATCTGGTTAAACACAGTAAGCTATTAGGCTGCAATATTGTCGGTGACCAAGTCAAACGAGCCCTGAAAAAAACCACAACTTAAAAGTGTGATAAAAATAAATAATAAAAAACAAATCCTCTATAACTTTATTAAGTTAGCTTAGATGTATCATATAAATACTGATTTTTCTTTTTCTTCGCCCTTAAGAAAACATATTCCCCCCTACTCTCAGATCTTTTCTCTGGACTGGTATTTCCTTAATAAACCCTCGTTTTAAAAATAAGTGAGTCGATAATGGCTATGGAATAAGAGTTCTGTCCATACAGCTGTTACCGCAAGACATAAAAATTTTTTGTTAAAAACGCACGAAAATTTAGAAAAATATTTAGCAACAACGCGAGCGATGGAACTTGTCGCAATCAGTGACCTAGATTTGTACATTACCTATGCCTACTTCAGTGTAATTCTGTACCTTAGAGGCAAAAAATTTAATCACCAGTTTTTTACACATATTGAGTGGATATAATGCATTCACTGTATTTTTTAGTGGTAGAAGTACTAGTTTTTGATATATACGTTCAGAAAAAATACCATTAAGTATTATTTAACAATAATATCTTTGCATTCCTACTCAAGGAGTCTAATTATTAAATAGTTTTAATATGTACTTGTATTTAAATAATACCCTGTATACTTAGAACTTAGAACATCTGTATTTCAATCTTAAGTCGAATTATTTTCTATATTTCGGAAAAAATATCCGATTTGACATAAACCTCTAAGCAAATGAATAGTTTTTGTTTTTCTTTTGGAAAGGTCCTTCTGCAACCATTCAAAATGGAAGGGTTTGCTTCACTCTCAACACAAGGCAGGATTCCAGGGGTGAAGGAGTTATATCGTTAAGGAGCGCGGGCGATATATCACTACCTAGGGAATCAACGCTTGGCATAGGGACTACGCCAAGGAGAGGGCTAATTTTACCTTCACAAGCTGGATATCCTCCTGCTATTATACCTTTAAGGTAAGAATCTGTTTTGAATTAACACCTAGCTAATATATTAATTTGCGCCTACATTGTTTTACAAATTTATGATTACTTTACCATACCATAATATTTAATCACCAGATTAATCAATACTATTTAATTAAATTTATTTTTAAATCAATTTAGCTCCTCAAACGGATATGTCCTTATTTCTCTTAATTTTTTTTAAACAATAATTGGCACACTAGATAAAACACTTCCACATTTTTAACATTCAACCAAGCAATACATAATCGTTTATGTCTTTTTATTTTCCTATAACATCGTACTTTTTAAATTCATTTCAAGTACCGCTTACAGCTCATATCCACTTGTATAACACATCTACACTGCGAGCCAGATGGTTCATGCCTAAATTTTTGTTCGTCGGCAGATTAACCTCTCCTTTTGATGAAGACCATGGTTGAGTTAGCAGATACTTATTTCAAAGTCGCAAGGCTCCAGTCGGGTATATCTACAGTCTGAAACTTATTTCGTTCCAAGGCGGAGCAGATAGATAGAATTTTCTCCGTAGATTTGTCTTCCATGTTGCAGAATTGACAGTACAATGTTTGTTGCAGACCTATATTGCTAATGTGGTCACCTAGAAGACAATGTTCTGTCATCAGTCTCGTAAGTTCGTACCTTCTCCATTCATGGATCTGAGCGGATGAGTTCATTGGAGGGGTGGGTATGAACGCCTTCGAACGAATTATCCCTAGGGTATCTCTACAGTACATATATAATATGTTATCTGTATATCTATATTTAAATAATTCCTTTGACAATGCTCTTAGCAATACCAAGGAATGGTTCTGGTCCTATGAACTCTTTTAGCTATCGCGTCATTACTGTGTTCCGGAACCTAGATTAAAGTAACTTTGTTCCGGGCACCGAGGCACTCGAGAGTATTTATACAGTTCTAAACTAGCTATGAATCAACTCGTTGCAGATCAGAGCTATTCTAAAAGATCTTTATAGTTTTGTTAGCAATAATTTCTGATTGGAAGATTGTGGCAAAAGTTGCCAGCTTTATTGATAATGTCAACTTTTGGTTTTGGAGCCATCCTTGAACAGTGCATAGACTTTTTAGAAGAGCAGAATATTCTCCTTGCTGCATTTGTCTCTTTATAAGGACGCTGTATGACTTTTATATTTGCTTTCACTCAACGATCTCGTTAGACCACCCAGCAAAATTTGAAGTGGGGTTAGATCCCACATTGTCTCCATTGCTCCCATCGATGTGTTGAATAGTGGCCCAGTGATGGCGACTCATGCAAACCGCTAAATTCCAGACAGCTTTGCTCTGGCCGTCTCTTTTAGTCGCTTGTCTCACTAGACAACAGAACTATTGGTTTTACCACGGTTCGATGAATCCAGTTCCTTAGTTTGCTTTGCTGGATATCCTTCTGAGGATCGAACGGGATAGTCTGACTTTGTTGATGGGCGTTCCAGGTTAGTTTGCCAGACAAATTATGTTGTTGATATTCAGTTCTAGATTTTGCAAAAAAATGCCTAAAGAGAAAAAATTGATTGCTTACTTCGACGCTGGATTGAATATTAATGAATAGAAACTAGAAACCAATGACGCGGCGTAGCCTTTGTCAGCTATATCTGTGATTGGCTGCCAATTATCGTTAGAGATCTTTATCTAAAGACGAAGAAAAAATATTGCCATTTTTTCCCTGAACTGGAACACATACAAATTTGTGTATAGACCTTGTTTTACATTTTAAGGTTTCACTGAATGTGCAGAAGAGATTAAAATATTTACTAGTAAGGAATTTAGGTTTCATTAGAAAACTGTTAAAAAACACATTGTGTACTCATTCTTTAACAATTAGGTTAAAATATATTCTAAACTTCAAACTGTTTACAGATCTTCAAGGGACATAGAAAGCGGCGATTACGCAGGCTCAGACGTTCAGAGTGTGAGTTCGAGATTATCGACACTCTCCGTAGATACGAGTCGATCCGAACACCACGAATTAGGCCAAATCATTTCACCCCAATATTATACGCAGCTAGAAGGAAAAATAAGACATTTCAGAAAAATTAGCGGTTATACAAGAAGCGAAGACGGCCTATCGCCAGGTCAAAGTTCAGATTACGAAGACCAGGAGGATTTTAGTAATTGTAGCCAGCAGATAGCAACTGTACATGTAGTAAGTTATTTTTTGATAGTTTTTACGAGAGTTTTTATCAAAGCAACTTTTTAATGCCGAATTTGAATAGCCCTACGAAAATAATACAATAAATGTTTTTTTCTCTCTCTACAGTCTAGCGATGGACGATCTGCTGGCGTATCTGGGCTTGTAGGTAAAGTTAGAGGACTTAGGGAAGACGTCCAAAGAAAAATTTCAAGGTTAAAAATTGATACTACTGATCAGCAACGAGTTGTCGATCCACCATTCCAATGTTCGGCGAGTTCTGTCGAAAGTCTGCCTAGCGGGTCTGGATCTAGTAAGTTTTTATTGAAATACTACATAATAGGATATAATAACTACATAGTTCACGGACCACTCCTTATGTGGGATTTATTAGGTACCGACATCAATAATAAAAATAATTTTGATAGCATTCCTTAAATCACTAGTTTTTCTTGTCAATTTTTAGCCCTGACGGTAATGACACTTTTTTGCATGATTTTAGTAAGCTTTGATTGCATTTTTGCTGATATTTTTATATTTTAATAAATGTTTTTTTTTTCAATATTTCACTTAAAATGAGAAGATCAAATTAGCCTCCGTGGACTGTCATTTGGATTTAAGATATTTAAGCGTATTAAAAAATATATATTCTTTAACAAAGGGATGTTTAATAAAGGGATGTTTGATTGGGATCGACCCTGCATATATTTTTGATATTTTGCACACGTGTCCTCCATAACGACCGAATCTACTAAGTTATCAACAAAAAACTATTAGATATAATAAACGAAGAACAAACAGAGCAAATAAAAATGAAAATTAATACGAGTATATATAAAGAAAAACAAGATCATTGTAATCAAAGAAAATGATAATAATAAAACAAAAATATGAAATGCAAAAATATAAAATTGAAAATTGTCTCTATATATGATTGTATTCGAATTACATCCGAACAATCACGCAGAAATAAAAATAAAAATTTATATTTCAATCACCCACAAAATTTATCCTTAGGGGGAAGTGGGGGAATGGTGCGCAGCTGTGCTAGAATCGTTGTGGCGGTCAATACAAAAAGCAAATAAATAAAATAGATAAATACCAATTAAACCTAAATAAAAAAGTTATGAAACAGTGATTCCTGTGAAGCTATTTAATCAGTATAAATAGCTTAATGCTGTATTGAATCAAAATACAAAACCAGCAAATAAATGCCACCTAAAAATAAAAAAAAAACTTATAAAACGGTGGTTTCTGGAAAGCTATTTAACCAGTATAAATAGCTTCACGATGTATCGAACCAAAAATACAAAATAAATAAATAAAACAATAGTTAATTAAAAACGGTAGTGGTTAAATAACGGTAATATTAATAATCAATTGGATATAAATTGATTAAATAACTCAATAAATTAATTTCTAATGGCGGTTCCAAAATAACCTTGGGAGGCTCGAATGTCCAAACTCTAAATATTTCGAGCGTTAGTTCACCTATCGTGGTACAAGAAAAATAAAAAACATGTGTGATATTCGTTGCCGGTGATGTCAGATAGCCCAGTGAAGGTGAGCAGAAATTTTCAATTGTTCTCAAATTCTTCATTAGTAGCGAATAATGCTTGGGATTTCAAATATTAATGCTCTACGGTCGAGTTTTAGACAAATCTGAGAACAGTAGTATTTCCTGGATGCCGGTTTGGAGCGACGTAAGAACATACATAAATAGTAATTTAGCGGAGTAAAGAAAATCGTTCTAACTTCGGACTGACTCGGTTTTTTTTAGAAGTTTAGTCGCAAGGGCGGTGCTATGCAATACTTGTTTGTCCCTGTTACAAAACTTTCGCTTAATTTTACATTTTGTAGTCCCAGAATGTGGACTAAAAATTTTACTAATAAAGTCATCAGCGCAAAAATAAAAACTACTGCTCTTGATTTAATTTTAGGTGCTCTTTTCAAATATTGAAACATATTTTACCAATTCCGACATACAGGGTTGTTTTAAGTTTGGACGAATTTGTAAATTTTTTGTAAAGACTGACCTTGATTTATTTTCTTGTTGATACCTTAAGGCTCCTATATGCGATTGGCCATGATGGGCCTTTACGTAATGGGCTATAATCGATCGGTCATGATGGATCATTACATAATGAGCCATCATCGATCCCGTCGTTATGCTGTCATCTACACAATCTCCCGTGCTTATTTACTTTCTGTCCATTGTTTAAGATGGAACTCGATCACATAAACAATTTTATTAACAAAATTTTGAAAAAGTAGATACTGACTGTTCATCGTAATTTTTGTGATTTTTATATTTAGGGTTCCAAATAATAGTTGGCTCGCAATGATAAAGTTCTATAAATTTAAACGTTTGATCGTTAGTCCATGCCGCTATTGTAAATTTGTCAAAAAATGCTTCGGCGATCGTGTGGACACACAAAAGCAACTACAGTTTACTACCTTTGATCCGTGTGTGAATAAATGACAGCTCATCGATAAACGACTATCACTGGACCTCCACACAATGGTACTCGCTTGTGATCGCCCATGATGGCTGATCGTGTACAGGAGACATTAGTAGAATACGTACGCCAAATATCAAAAACATATACAGGGTGGTTGGCAGCAGTTTATGAATAAAAATAAATAAAGGGCGAAATACTCTTTAAATAGGAATAGTATATTTTGAAGAATCCCGGTGGTCTACATCCACATTTAATGTGTATACCTCTTTCTTTCGATGAAACGGCCCTGTATACATAAACATGTTTTATTTTAAAGGTACGCAAGCATTAGTGAGAGCAGGAAGCAATCATAGTTCAATATCAAACGAAGAACCCGACCCAAGTCCAACGGATCAAATTGTAGGAAGGGCTAGAGCATTAGTAGATCATATTCCAAGTCCGTATGATTCGGAAGCATTAAAGTTTAAGGTAATTTTTTTAATTTCAAAACACCTATTTATGTTCCATTTCTAATAAAAAAAAAAAAATAACAACAGACAGGTGGCTGACAAGATATAAACTCAAATTTTTATTGTAGGCTGGTGATATTATAGACATAGTTTCAATGAATCCAAGTGGACAATGGAGGGGCATCTGCAGAGGCAAGAAAGGCACGTTCAAATTCATCAATGTAGAATTACTGTCAGAAAGAACTGTCAAGTTAAAACGAGAGATAAAATGGCATCGAAATATTAAGGGCAAGCCGATTTCGGTAGAAGATTTGTTGATGAAAATCGGCCTGCACGATTATATTTCTGTTTTTATTTTAAACGGTTATGAAGATTTGGAGTTATTTAAGGAGTTGGAACCTAGCGATTTGGATTATTTGGGAATTGTTAATACGGATCATAGAGCGAAGTTGCTTACTGCTGTTCAGTTGTTACATGAATTGGACTGTAAGTATTGATAAAAGTAAATTACTTCTTTCAATCACTGTATATTTGTAATATTATTTAGTTAAAATAAATACTATGTTTGTTAATACTGCGTTTCTTTCTTCTCGATGATTATTTCATGATATTTTGGATAATATGGTTTTAAACCTGAATACTAAAGTACAATTTATAATATTGACACTTCTTTAGATATCTTTGCCAATTATGTTTTTTAAACTCTTATAATTAAAATATCTTATTTCGATACCTAGATTATGTTTGAAAAACAGTATTTGGAGATAAAAAGTTTTTATTGTTCTCCTCTTTGTTAACTGCTTTATTTGGCGACTTTATTTTAGTCATAGCTTTGTGAGACGTTTATGTTTTTTTGGGCTTTTATCTTGTTTACCGTTTTCATCTTTTTATAACATGTTTTCATTATAATAAGTTAACCGCCATGTTTTGCTCACATGATCCTTCGAGCCATAGTAATTTGTAATATGTGTAAAAAGGCACTTTCTACTATTTAGAAAAGGACAAGAAAGAAGATTTATGTGAAGACTTGAATGCTGAGAATAGAATAACTAGAGATAAAGGAAATTAGTACGAAACACAATATTTTCTAGATCACTAAAAATGTAAAGAGAACGTTCGAAGATTTAGATGCATTACAGTGGCGTTAACTTGTTAATTTGCATTTGAACATTTTTGCTACTCATTTCCTTATACTTGCTTTTTTTTTCTTTTTTACACGTTTTCCCACTTTCTTTTTTTTTACTCTATATTAGCGTTTTTCTGTATATTTTGAATAACTAAAATTCGCTTGTACTTATCTCTAAAAATGTCGTTACTTGTTTTTCAAAAAAAGAATATGTTTACATTGTTCTAAGCTTTATAATTCGAGTAACATAAGCAAATTTTATTAGAGACTTAAAAATACATTGAGTAATGAATACTCTTGCGATAGTGGTTCTTTACCCATGCGTCATTAATTTCTCATAATATTATAAAACACATTTTCTACTGAGCGTTTAAAGCAGGACAACATTCGTTACTATATTATTATGTGTTTAAGTGAAGTATGTTGTTGTGATGACCGATTATACTGAATAGACAATCTTTGATTGACGCATTGACTTTATTAGGGTCATATATTCAGTCACGTCACTGTTTGTCATCGTGATTGTCCACTTGTCAGTTTAGTTTAGTGATGTTATATTAGTGGTGTTATATTGTACAAATAGTTTTTTAATTAATAGTCTAATGCAATTTTTAACTTTAAGCTTAGAACGTATTATATTATACAGTTGATTTCTAAATTGATACTTCTTTTTTAACTGCGCATAGAAGCTGTTAAAATAAACATTTAAAAAAAATAAAAATAAGGAAGATACCGCATTAAAAAATCCAGATCCAGGCCTGTGCCTCAAAGCGTCAAAACTGTTAGCGTCTGTTTAAGTGTTTACTTTCTTGTGTTTTTTTTCTTATAAATCACGCAGCAAGCATGTGTCAATGAACTGGAGTGGGGTAGAATGCTTGTCAATAGACTTGAGATGAGACTGTATGGACGCAGTCATATTATTTTTCATCTCGGAAGTATTTATAATACCTATTTTCTATTTCACATTGTTATTATCTGGTCCACTAGATTGTGGACTGGACAATAACAGTGTGAAACAGAAAATGGTTATTATAAATACTCCCGAGTGAGATGAACAATAAAAATGGCTGCGCCCATAGAGTTGCACTTAGTTCTATTGATACCACTTGCACATTGGCACTCTACCCCTCTCCAGTTTGTTGGCATGTATACATGTCAGTTTATAAATGAGACATCATTATGACAACATTGAACAATGAACTAAACTAGTGGATGTGTTGCTTATACGCTATATTGGTATGACGTAATTTGTGTTCCAGTGACAGTTAATTTTTAAGAATAACAAACTATTCTGTGAATTTGAAATATACGTTTTTTTTAATATTATTTGCTTGCAGGACGTAAAAAAGTAGTTTAAAGGTATGTAACCAAATTATTTAAATTTAAATGAATATAATCATGAAAATATTAGAAATTAATATAAATGTATACCTTAACCTCTATTTTCATAAGCCTACTCTCACTTAATTGACCGTGGAACACAAATTTAGTCATCACCAATAGTGCGCATTTACAAGTTGTCTATAAACATACGGGAAGAATAGAACAGACTTCAGCAACAATTAGAGGAAAATCGATTTACCGACGGAGTGAATGGTGGCAAGTTTGAACACAATATTTAAGTTAGGTAGGACCGTATTGGACGGATTTTGGAATAAATTAATGTAAGTTTATTATTTTTGAGTTTTTTGAAAAATTTATTCAAAAATGTACATTTAATGACTTCTCTACACAGTTTAAAATGACATATTAACTTATGAATCACCCTACCTTTTATGTTCTAATATTCGAATATTTCAGCGATTATAAATGGAATATCCTTTGTAATAGAGGCTTTTCTCTCGTAAAGCATCCTAATTCTCTTAAATAACCAAGAGGCCTTAAAGGCTCTTGATTCAAATAGAATCAAGTCAAAGCTTGTCTGGAACTACCTTGGAATACTAAGAGATCCGCCAACCCACAATAAGGTAAAACTAGAGTGGGTACCAGAGCACAAAGGTATCCAAGGAAATGAAAAGGCTGATGAACTCGCTAAAGAGGGATCAGAAACAGGACCCAAACCTGTATTTGGGATAAGCAAAATCTCTGCTTGACAGGCAGTGAACAGGTGGATAACAACAAAACACCAAATTCACTGGCAACAGATAAGAGGACACATAATCAGTAAGAGGACCAAACCCACGCATGGCTATTGAGGCACTACAACTCGCAAGACCTCAGATATCCACTATTGTGGGATTACTAACGGGGCACTGCTTGCTGAAACACTTCATGTGATGGGATTACACAATGATCTCAATACGTGTAGAATCTGCATGGAAGAGGAAGAAACCGCATACCATGTGATCTTCGAATGCGAAGCTCTTTATGGGTTGCGTCTTATCCTTTTCGTCTTAGAACCGGAAAGAACGCCCCAGGAACACTTAGTAGGGGACTTATTAAAACTAACCAAAGACATAGGACTATTCCAAAGATAGTACCTGAATACAGGGAAAGCAGGAAAATACAATAGATTCAAGAGGCTGTAGTGTTCTGGGCCAAACCTAACCTTACCTGCTTATAACCGACAAAGATAAAGAATATGGAGAATATGTTAAATAGGCTTAAAATTAAAACCATTTAAGTTGGTTTGGTAATATCTTCCTATTTCCGTTTTTATTTACATAATTATCTGTGACAACATTTTATTTTCTTCCATAAAGTATTTATTCCTATAAATAACTAACTAAACAAATAAATAAAGGAAAATAAATGTATACTACATTCATTGTGAAGGTCATATTAGGCAAGAGTAATAATATATTTCTTACATTTTTTATAAAATATTATGACAACAAAAAATGGTTTTTTCACCTACAAAAACAGATATTTCTAATATCAAAAACAGATTTTTCTATCAACAAAAGTCTTTTCTACATAGATTTGCTCAGATATACGGGATGTTTCAGAATAAAGTACCGTAAACTGGGGGATTTGTAGATTACGAAAAGCTAAATATAATTTTCCTGTAAACGTACCAATTTTCATTCTACAGGGTGATAAAGTGAATTTAATAAATAGATGATTAACAATATATATTTCCTTACGGTAAAAACTTTAACTTAAAATATGCAGAATTTGATCAAATTGCATCTCCTAAACGAGGGTGAAATCCAAAAAATATTAGACGGTGCTATCAAAAAGTGAAGAAATCAGTGGCGCATATATTTTTTGTTAAAAATTATTATGTATGACGTATGTGTAAAGAACAGCTAGAAGAACTTTGTCCATACATAAAAAATTGCAAATGGTATTTGTTAAAAAACTGTTATATAAAAGTAACAGGATAAAAATGTATCTTTAAAAATATTCATTTGTTAGGATTAATTAAGCAATTTAATAAATATATTTGATTCATTTTTTGATTAAAACTATTTCGCAACAAAGATGACCTCTGTGATCTGACCATTGGCGGCGCGTCATAGTTTTGTGGAAACTCAACAATTTTTAAAAAGTTTTTTAATTATTATTTATTAAACAGTTTTTGTTACATCATCTTGTGCTTTCTCGGTTTTTTAATACGCGCCGCTTCTGGGTCTAGCCCATTCAACACAAATGTCTATTTCCTTTCCAGCGGGCAGTGAAGGCGACGTGGCAGGTTCCAGTAGCGAATGCGACGAACACCGCGGTCTAACTCGCGACACCGGTAGTTCCCCGTTCGGCAGACGACAATTTCCCAGAGACTCAGGCTGCTATGACGCATCAGTCAAATCTGCCCGTCAAAACCAACATATCTCTCCGCAGGGCGAATCAGACACCAGCGACAGCGCAGGCTTCAGTGATAATAAGAACAATTTGGATTCAGTAGTCGAGCAGTGCAATAACGAGATACTAGCAAGGGTTAAACAAGCTCAGAAAAATTTAATCAACTTGAAAGAAGAACTATCATATCAGCCCAATATTCCGAATTCAGCCAGCATAGAACTGCAGCTCCTGCAACAGAAAAAACCGAAAGACTCTTACGTAAGTGTCCACGGACAAACTTCTTTAATAGATCCGTGTCGTAAAAATGTTAGCCGGCCTCTAAGTGGGGGTTGTGGCAGGAAAAATTTGGAAGAAACCGCTGAGGAACTGAAGTTGATGGCTGCCGAGAAGTACTCGCAAAGTAAGAGCAATCTGAAGTGGTAAAAGTAACACTAATAGTGACCATTTGAATTTGTCCCTGTTTACTGTATTTCTTTTTCTTTTTTAAGTACGTAGTAAGCAAACCCTAGTAAAGATAATAATCAGTAATGAAGTTCGTGTGACTTCTTTCATCATTAAGTATGCGTTCTCAGTGGTTACAGAGGTTTTTTTGGGGATGTAAGTTACACCGGCACCCTTCAATATCGAGTAAATTGTAAAAATAATAAAAATAAGATAATTAGTAATAAAAAAAAAATTATGAATCGAAACCAAGCATAATTCATATGTATTTCGATCCGCTGAATACTGCGGAGGTCATTTGAGAACAAAAAAGTTTGATACCAACAAAAAACAGTTCAAAATCTGAGAAAATCTTTCGCCTCATTCAGTTCATACATCAGTTTTTAGAGATATTGCAAGGGTGGATTTTGAAGGGTGGACGGCCCAAACTGACTTGAAATTCGGATTCAGCGGGTCAAAATACATGCCGGTAGGTAGGTCGTGTCTGATGTACAAACAACTTTTTTTTTGTGTGCCGGTGTTATTGTTTTAAAATAATTATAAAATAAGTGTATTTTATTTTACTCATTTATCTCATCACTGTTGTGAGCAAACTAATATTACCATCAATTTACATTATTCAGTAATCACAATTACAATACATTCACAAAAGGTAGATAAACTCAACACACTCTCTGTTTGAAGTTGGTGCGCATCGTCTTTGATTTTCGATAAAAAACAGTTAAATAGGTGCGCCTACGAAGTAAGCTATAGGCTATGCTCTCGTCCTCGTTTTATCTTGTTGTTCTCAACGAACCACTGGTTAATTTAGGTAAAAACAATTTTTTTTTTCTAATCTCAATCATACTTGCATCCCGAAAAGATGGTTATCTAGAGCAGGGACAGAAGATGGACAGGCCTTTGATAGGTGGAACGTCAAACCCCGTAGGACGAGAATTTCACGGTAATGTTTGTTCGCCAGTATCGTATTATAGAATGACAATAATACCAAACCTTTTAAATTGTTACCGACGGAATCGGACAATCGTATCTATTTATGGGCTAGAAATAAATATTTAAGCAAGTAATAATATTCCAATTCATAATTCTACAAAATTTCAACTGCTATTCACAATGTATTAAACTATTTACGCGAAATTATAATTATTAGCATCTATAAAATAATTTTATATGCCAATGTTTTGCTTTCACATCGTTTAGCTCCGCGACAAAACTCACAGATCCTGTGTATGATGAAGTGGGAGAACTGCGAAAAGCCTTTCCAACTTCGGTCCCTGCTCTACATGTCTTACTCAATGAAGATGTGGGGTCTTTTCACAGAGATTCATTACTGATTTTTTGGTCTACTGTAGGGCTGGTATAGCAGCCCTGGGTCTACTGGGATAGAAAGCGTACCTGTTTCTGGCGCGTTATAAAAATAATAGCATTGTTAAACGACTTCGAGTAACTTTGATGTTGGCAATTATATAGTCCTGAACATTAGATGAGTGAGCAATTTCTTGTTTTACAATTTCATTAGACAATGTCTGAGGCTAAAATTTTCTGTCTACAAGGAAGTTGACGAACAATTAACTAGGTACTCTGTTTATTTTGTTTAACAACCGTAATTTGATTATATTCATTTTTATTTAGCAGTGAAAATCTTGGATATTTGTGCCAACATTGTCATTAATTTCAGTTTATAGTTAAGTTTAAGGCCAACGACTTGTCAAAATTCTGCCTGTGGGCATTGATATAGCAACTCTATGGGTCTGTTGGCTTTGACAGGGTCCATGATATATCACAACTCATCCAACAAATTTTAACCACATATACAGTGTTACATATGGAGATAGAATAGAGACAACATAAACAATATTTTGCGATATGACAGATGGACGACTTCGAGTGACTGAAAAGTGTAATGAAAATGGCGACTATTGAGTCGTACTTTGATTTATTTGAAGTCAATAATTTTATATTTGAAAACTGACGGAATGAAAATGATTTTTCAGTCATTTTTATGAAGCTACTAGCTGTTGACTGCGGTTTTGCATGCCTCATTTTAATATGAAAAAATGCATGAGTGCGATAAGCAGGTCGCTTTGAGAGCGGCCATATTGCCTGCTCATTAATCAGAATCGGTTTAGCCAAAATGTGTAGTAAAACTAATTTTCGTCCATTGAATATAGTAAAAAATAATTACCTACATTTTTACTTTAAGGTTTGGAAAACATGGATGATCAATCTATTGTTACGCAGGTTTTTTGGTATCACAATTTATTTCAACTCAACTTTAACAACAATTATACAACTGATAACATTAACAAGTAACGTCTAACATAAAACTGAAAACTGACGTCAGGATCATCCTTATATAGCTTGCATACCTCTTTTTCTATCTGTATGTTTCCTATGATAGCCGCAGGCTACTGCAGGGTGCCGCGTAACACTATATAACTATCTATATCATTGACCCTGTCAAATCCACCAGGGTTGCCATATTAATGCCCACGGGCAACTTGTTTGGAATACCCACGGAATGCCTAATAAAAATAAAATAATGAATATCTATAACCTCTTATATCACTGTCATTGGTACACAAAATACGTCATCACTATTATAGCGTACCTATATGTAACAAAATATAATGGCCAACCATTCTGCCATATAAAAGTGAATGCTCGTTTGTGTAGTGAATTAAAGTTTTTATTTTTAAAAACTTTAATTCTTTTATTTTTTTAATTTTGATCCTATTGTATTTAAACTTATAAATAACAAACTATTGAATAGCCATCTTTAAAACATCAAATTATATCAATTACCTAAAGTATTTTGGTTCAAAATACACTATTTTAAACCGAAACTAAAGTGAAACTGACAAATTTACTATATTATTTAAGTGCAAGTTCATCTAAAATTTAGACTTAATTAAATCTAAAATATAATTTAATTCCAAACATGAAGAGAACATTTTAGCAAAATGTCATAACTAATGAACAAATGCTAAATAAAACAGAGTTATTTTGCAATATATGGATGTCTGTCCAAAACGATTACCAATGAAAAATTATTATTTACAAATATTTTTTTCAGGCGGAGCAAGCCACGACCTAGGCGTAGAACCTGGAAACGTCAACATCCTCGGCAGGAGTTGTCTCAGCGAAAAGTCTAGCGATTCAGGAGTCAGCAGCAGTTCCTTGTCTTCAGCCAACACCAAAGAAACGCGACCCGTCCTCATCAATAGCACCCAACAACATTTCATCGACAACACCACCGCCCATAATAATTTTAAGAAAATGTAGCTCCAACAGAAGTTACTATATCAGACGTTGCTTAAAAAATAAGTCAATTCTGCCTCTATTTGTTAATGTATTAAATTTAAGAAGAAAACTTCATTTTTATTGCCAAAATAACCTTTTTACAACACAGATATATTAACTTTTCGTTAATGTCAAAATTGTCATTACTTTATGAAAGTGACAGATGACTATTGACAAATTAGAATTATTTTATACAATCTTATTAAAATCTTTAATTTTTTTTATTTTTAAAACAACAGTAAAAATTGTAAAGGCTATTTTGTTTAGCCTCCTAATTTTTAATGATGTAAATGTGAAGCATTTTCCACAAATAAATGACTACACTTGATAGTTTTGACATTTGTTGCCATTTTGATACTAGTTTCTAAAAGCTTTTGTCTGTATGATAATTTTATATTGGAGTATTAAAAACAGTACCTACCTTGTAAATGTTAAAATTGAATAGATACTGTTTTTGTTACTAATGAAAACAAAAACAACTGGTAGCAATAATATCAAATGATAAAAAAGTTATTTTTTAAAATATTAGATATCAATTACATGTAGATAGATGAATTGTCCCTTTTTTGAATTTTTTCTAACAACAAAATTGCATAATCCTTATTTCAGAAAAAATTATTTAAATTCATAAGTGTTTTGTGATTTTAGTGAAGACTCTTACAACTAGATAAAACTGTCTTCAGGCTAATAATTGGATGACGTTATTCTAAAAAAGAACGACTTAATTAATGAAAATGATAATAATTGATTCCTTTTATTACAAGCTAATCGAATTATAAAAACACAAAGTAACACATTTTGTTTATTAATTTTCATACAACGTTGTTGCTAAATGTTTCTTATGTCTGTTAAAAGTAACAGACGTGGGAGAAATTAACAACGACGGCCAGCAGCAAGAATGTAATTAATGCCATAGAGACGTTAACTAAATGACATAGTTACCAACGTTACCAACTACAAAATGCCTGTCTTAGAATTTTTTAAAATGGAAACCTAGATGTTTATTTTCCATTCTCTCCTAGATTGAAACCGGAAAGAACAGGCAGTTATAGAATGTCCTGATTTTGTTAATAGAGTTGGCATATGCAATATCCAATATATACTTACCCATAACTGAACATTTTTCTCTAGAAACAATTTGTTAAATGTCTCCGTGGTAGAGCGCGTGTAGAATGGCTGAAGCTGAAGGCGCCAAAACTTAACTGACGTGGTGTTTGTTTTCAGGCCAAGTAAGACGTTTTTTGTTTTTAATTGTGTATGACGGGTTGCGAAAATTAATTATTAATGATCTAAAATAGTGTGTGTGTGGCGAGTTGCGGTTGTGTATTGGAGATTTCAGTGATGTCAACTTTGACCCCTTCACGTAAATTCATGAACATATTTTGTGATGACTGGGCCGGTGCGCATTTTCCGAACAAGGTTCATTTCGACCAAAGGTCACGACCTTTTATTAACATGGACACATACTTTGATTACTGTACGGTGCAAGAGAGACGTCTGACACGCCCAACATAGGGCGCACATATTTTGATGCAATTACTACTAGGTTAGGCAACACATTTTTTCAAAATGTTTAACTAGTAGCCTACATCTTGGTATTTTGAGATTTTAAATGAAGGCAACTGAAGAAACGGTTATTTATGATAAATAATATACAAAGAACTTCTTTGAAGTAAAGTTATAATTGCATCTTAAAATAGAGATGAGTGGTTTTAAATTATTTCTAAAGCTATGCATATGATTTTACCTTAATATTGATATTTTTCGACAGTCCCATGCCCATGAACAAACATTTTATTTTTTTAATGTAATAAAAATCTTTAGAGGCTAAACAATCTAATATTATATTTTGCATTTTTTAAGATGTAAATATGGTAAGAAACTATAAAATACAAACAAATAAATGTGAAATTAAAGAAGCTCTAACTAAAAGATATTACTAGATGAATATACTTTTGCAGGCAAGCTACAAAAGATAGTTGGTTTGTGTTTTTATCTTATAATTTATCTGAGACAGACACGTTGATGAATTTGTATGTATTGTTCATCTACAAATGAGTCTTATTTCAGTTGTTACACAGTAAGAAACTGTTAAATATTTTTATTCAAGAAAATACCCCTATTGGTATTACTGCCATCACTTCCACCAATATGCTCGTTTTCAAAGATTAAACAAGTTTGTTAATTGTATTAACATTAGATTGCCAGTGTACATTTTCAAAACTCTTATATATCTCCCTACTTTTTGCTTGCTTTTCTTAGTCCTTCGACTTAATATTGTAAAAAGGACGTCGATATATGGTGGCTCTAAAAGACGTTTTTTTACTTTTATAATTCCTGTGTATGTCTAATGTACAAAATCAATGTACCTGCATATCAGTGGTACTTTTGCTTCTCAGAAATTTCCATTTATCCGAAATTGTTACACAGTTTACTGTACCAAATAAAAAATTAAATATTACAGGTCATTTTCTAACTGTTCCAGATAAACTATTTAGCAGAGGGGGCTATTTTCTTGGTGGGCTACCTCTACTTTCAGGTGTATAGATGAGCCAGAGGTAGTAAACCTGAAATAAAAACAATTATCATAACATAAATGTTCCAAAAAGTAAACAATATTACTTACATGTTTATTTATAATATTTCGTTTGATTTTAATACTGCTCCCATCTATTAAAGTAAATGCTTCAATTTTCTTGGTATTTGCCTTCTTCAAAGAATTGTTTCATGATTGATCACATACCTTTTTATATAAGAGCAATAAGCATTTTCCTCAAAATGCTGAGAACAGACATAACAAAGTTTAGCTAAAAATAATTTCTAAACAATTTAATTAATAGTTTGTAAACACTGTTCAAGTTAAGTGCTCGAAATTTAGAATACAATAATAGGAAAATATTTAAAGTAGTTACTGTTACTTACAAATGGAAATATTTAACATAAAATCACCAGTAAAGCAAGGTTTTCAAGATATTCATTATTTGTTAATGGTTTTATAAAGTGTAGGTTCGTAAATAATATCTTTGGGTAAATATTATAACATAACCACTAAAACTGTTGCGCGAAGATGCAGGCAAGACGTAATAAGTGTTCAAAATGGCGGAGTTTTTATCTCCTTTTAAAAGGGACTCATAAAGCTGCGAAGTGCGACCATTCTCCGTCATTGCGTTCGGTCTGCCAAGTTCCTTTAACTCCTTTAACACTTTTAACTCCAAACGGCCCTTTTAGCGTTAGGTTTAGTCCGATTAGTGACAGTTTAACACGCTTAAATGTCATTTAAAAGCACCCTAAAATTTGTCCCGCTCCAGCCCCTGACTGACCGAACTCGCCTCGTATAGTAAGAGAAAATCGAAGTATGTGGCAAACCCTCACGATGACAGAAATAGAGAGATGGTTACGTGATTGGGTCGTATTTCGTTTCACCTTGACATGCATACCGTTTGTCTGCAGAACGATCAGTGCGGTTTTTTATAGCCACAACTCGTATGTGTTTACATTTAAAGCACTGAAGATTGCATGCTAAGCTTGTGTCGTTCAAAAGAAATAGAAAACACGTCCATTATGCATTAACGTCTCTTTAACATCAATTTACATTCTTATAACTGCCAGTCTTAGCACCAAACAAGAAATATTTCGCTTGGCACAAAATATTCTTCGGTGTCATCTAAAAACGTGTGCCAATCACTACTTATCAATACTGCCAATCAAAACGCATCTCAAAGTAATTTTAGATTATATTTTACTTCTGTATTTCAATGAGAGAGACCTTTTTAAGACCAATTTTAATTATTTTTTATTTATTTATTTAAGTATTTAAACAACAATCAGATTTTACATTTTTATGGGTTATTTTGATTTTAAAGTCCCAATAAATGTCCTGATATGGTCAGTTTTCTACTGTTTCTTTCTTCCAATACTGGTTGGAGTACTGTGTTAGTGTACGACTCCAATCTTTGGTGATGCTTCTGGCTTCTTTTTTGAATTGACTCTTGAACTGTTGCAATATAAAGGTCTTTATGTATCATCTGGTTTGATACATACAGGGAGCGTCTACTATTGCTCGCAAAATCTTAAACTGTAATTTGTAAAATAGCTGACACATCCCCACAGAATTTTAGATTGGAATAATTACAACGTTGTACGAGTATATTAATATTTTATTTTCAATCGGCGTTTTTGATATTTAACTAGCAGCCAATATAAATCTTTAATTTACATTTTTTATTTATGTGATCTTTCCAAATGAGTTTGATATCTAAGTGGATTCTTAGGTATTTAACAGATAGGTTTTGTGGAATTTCAATGCTGCTAATATGAATTATGGGGTGAAAAAAGAAACGAGAACATTATTGAGTAAAAATTAAAATTTAATAAAATCAGGCGAGAGTGTTTGGCTTTACAAAACCATCATCACATCCTTCCTGAAATACTGATATGAATTATAGTTTTAGAATAAAATAATAAACTGGTAGATACCTACACACAGGCCATCGAATATGTTCATTTTAATGTGTATATGATAACTATAAATACTGAGCAGATTTAAAATGTTCAAAAATGGTTCATTCCATTTCTATTTATAGTTAACATACATCCGTTAACAATAATGCTAGTTAAATCTTTTTATCTTTCATAAATGTTTTTGTTATTCAACGTTTTTGTGAAGGTATATCTGTGAGTACCTGACGTAATTTTCTTATTTTAATGTAAAACTATTATATTATTGTAAAAGTCTGGTCTGATTTTATTTAATTTTAATTTTTACAAACTCGTCTCATTCTTCATCCCATGTTTAGTGTGTAAACCAATCCGTCTTTTTATAAATTATAATTATGTTTATTCCAAATAAAATGTGAACTGAAAACATCTTATATCATCAACTGGTTAGTAATGTTTTTAGTCGTCTTTCTTTGGTATCTTTTTTTGGAAACTGGATAAAACTTTTATGGTTACCCAGCAAGCTGCATGATAGGTAGTGTGAGTCTCCATATCAAGCCTCGATAAAATAATTTGTTTCTCCATTCTTTTTATATCCATAATTAATCGGTGGAGTAGATTCATCTACCACATTCAGCTAGTTTTCTTGCCGTTTTATTACCTTTTTTTTTTCTTCCTAATATCCCCTTTTGTTTGGGTTTTGTCCTGTGGTTTCGGATATTGTTCTGCTATTCAGCCTGTGGTAGTGGCACTTCTTTGTTATCACTGGTTCCCACACCTCCACTCCGTAAAGAAGATAGAATGGGCTACTGAACCTAAGAAACTTCTCTTGCTGGCCAAATATTATCTAATGTTTGGTATAAGTTTCGTTAGGGCTTTTGTAGACCTGTTGACTTTCTACAGCCATTTTGACGTGTTCTCCAAAGGTCAGACTCTTGTCCAGGTAGATCCTGAGGTTATTTACAACACATTTGATTTCAATGGTTGTATCTTCTACTATAAAGCTCACTGTGGAGATTGTTCTGTCTGAGAAGAGGATGGTTTTTGTTTCTTGTCTTTTATTCCATTATCTATTGTCCTTAACAATCTGTTTGTTCTTTGTACGTACCTAGTGTAACAACGTCGCCAATATTGAGTGTTGTCATTTAAACACAAATGGCGAAATCCGTAGCACATTTAAGTTACCGCACTTTGTCAAAATTCTTCGATTCGTTATTTTAGTCTTTATTGTCAACTTTTCTGAACAACTACTTATTTTTGATTCTACTGCTTCAAAATGTTAGAAATCTTATTCTTGTTACACCTGAACAAGATGTATACTCACGTTTCCTTCTCTTCATGAAATAATCTACAAAAGTTATTTCAGGGCAATAATGTGCGTATATTACTATTAGAATAGTATTATCAACTACAAAATCACATGCTGTCTAAGGCCTGAGATTGTTTCAGACTAGCAGTTCAGCATCTTTGCATTGTCCTAATATTCCTGGTGTACAAATACCAAAGCTACGATCAGTATATTAGTCTCTTGGAGTCTCTAAGCAGTCCTTTATAATTTTCGGTCATAATTGCCTGTTTCTTTGTTGGGCTATCCGATTATTTGATGAAATGGTTTCCATCTGACACACTGTGGCATATTACCTAGGCTCAGTGATATTCTATTGTCTTTGACTTGACCCAATAATACTCCTGCACCTGCATCTCTGTATATCATCTGCATTCAACTTTTCGTTGAATTAATTTGCAGTTGCAGTAGAAGATTAATAAGACTTCTAGGACTGGTGTCGCTCCAATCCTATCTTGATATATTCTGTTATTTTTTAGATATTAATTTCTTGAAATATTGATCTTTAAATGGTCTTTCTTATTTTGAAGCTTTACACTTTGATACCACAACTTTTATCTAGGCAATCGAGATTCAGACATCTCTTATGGACTGTTGTAAAAAAGCAATTTTTTAAATAGTAATATATCGTCTAAATGTTGATAAACATGATAACAAAACTTAAAAATTTTGTTCTCACTGTATCTAGAAAAAAATATGTATATAGAAATTAAAGAAAACCACTGTAAATGCTGTACATAAACTAACCCTTATCAAAACTGCAACTAGTCCACGATTTTTTTTTGTAAATAAGATGCTTTACAGGTAGTTGCAAAATTTTTGTTTTTATTTTTAACTATTGACTGGTTATGTGTATTTCTTCATACGCATATCATTTGTTGTATATGTTATTATGTAATTAGAAAGTGTTATATATGTCAGTCAATAAAATAGGAAAATTTATTAAATAAAAATTATAAAAATCTGTCATGTTGCTTATCTTTCCTTTTCCTATAAAAACAATATTGATTTAGAAAACGAATAACCACGTATTGCAAAATTAAAAAAAAAATCAAAATACTGTGCCAATGCTCTAAAATTTAGTCTAAAAGCTATTTATGATTTTATGTAACGAGTGAATATTTGAGAGACGAGCAGAGCGAGGTCCCGCAACATGAACGAGTTACATAAAACGGCATTTCGTAATGTACCTAATAATTTTGACTAATTATTTATAAAATTGTGTTTTGGTAAAACATTACTGACATCTAAGCAACCAATAATAATGTATATATTGAGTTTAAAACAAAAAAAAATATTTTTCTTTTCACAACTGGTGACAATGAATTTTTCGTTACCAGTTTCATAATGTTCTACATTATGCAACTGGCTACGTAAAGTAGATCATTTTGACCATTGCTGCGATTACAAAAAATGTCACTTTATATGCCAAATTTAGAAAAAATAATTGTAGATAACAGGCTGTGCCGATTTTTCACTCAATCGGAGAACATTAATTTTTCACGAAAAAAAAAAAAAAAAAAATTGAAGAGAATATGTTTTCTGCGTCTGTTAATTTTCGTGAAACAACCCTCTACTTTTAAAATGATTCAAGATATACAGAAACGGACTTCTTTACATGTTTTTGTCAATTTTCAGTTCAATCGAAGACCATGAATTTTTCACGAAAAAGTATTTTTGGAAACAAAATATTTTGTTTCTGGTTTCGCTGAAACTTGGTACATCGAATTAGTATGTAAAACGTAAATGTCGGAGTGGTGTCCTTTATTCAATATCAATATAAAGATATTAGAAGACATGTGTGTTTGAAAGAACTCGACTGCAGTTTACCGAGTCTGTTAATTTTCGAAAATCGACCTTCTACTTTTTAAGGATTTATGTTACAAAAAAAGAACTTTTCTAATGTCCATTTGTACCCCTAGTCGTTAAGAAATAAGTCAAGCTTAAAATTACATTTTTCCATTGACAATGTCATTTAATTTAAAGCTTCGCTTATTTAAAGCTTATTGGAAAAAGTTGCTCTGATTTGGACAAAATTTTGTATACAAAAATCGCATGAAGACAAGTCTGGAGAATGAGATGGCCATGGGATTAGAAGGATCGTAGGTTTGAAGAAACTCAATTTCAGTTTGTCTGTTAATTTTCGAGAAACAACCCTATACTTTTAAACGATCCAGGCTAGAAGGAAACGGTCTTCTTTTCTGAATGTTTTAAGTGACATACTTCCTATCAGCATATTTTCAGCTCAATCGGAGAGTATGCGAATTTTTCACAAGGAAATATTTTTGGATAAAAATGTTTGTCTTCGATTTAGCTGAAACTTGGTACATAGAATTGATATGTAAAACGTAATGTCGCAGTGTTGTACTTTACTCAACATTTCTTCTCGTTCAAAAGTTGCTGATTTGGAGGAAACTTTAATTATGCACATATATTAGGACACGTGCGTTTGAAGAAACTTGACTGCAGTTTTCTGGGTTTGTTACTTTTTGATATACTCTACTTTTTAACGATTCAGTCTAGAAAAGAACGGACTTATTACCTTAAAATTTTAAAAGACATACTTTCCATCTTCTGATTATCAGCTCAAACTTTTTCCATACATTGGTAACGTTTCCTATGGCACCGCGAAGTTTTTACTTCGTTATAGTGGGTGATCAGGAATAAAATTCATTTTTAAAAACTCAGTAAATATATCCAGTGTGATAATTTAAAAGCTTACAATGGGCTGTATCTCACAAACGAAAGATATCAAAAATTCTTAAAATAGTTTCTAGGATAGGAAAGGGGAACTGACATAAAAGAGAACTCACCCCATCAGCCCCCTAGGCTCCATCTACCCCAACTAAAAAAGTTTAAATAGCAAACGCCTACTTGTGATACATCATTGAAAAGACTATAAAAAATGCTATCCAATGGTATAAATACTTGTTAAAGGGTTCTAGGTCAATAAAACCTTATTTTCAATAAATGTCCGTAGGTAAAAAGTTCTTTGTTTTTAAATTGTCGCACCGTATGTATTAAAAATTTATAATAAATTGACCTATTGATAAAATAGACAATTATGTTTTAAAAATAATCCGCTATCTTGGTAGTAACTCCTGCAAAAAAATGTGAGGTAAGACGCGTATATACATCGACACAATAGTCAATATCAATGCGTTAAAGCGTATGTATTTGAATGTCTGCGTATTTTCAAATAATTAAGAATAATTTTGCAGGAGTGTTAGGAACGATGGCAGGCATATGAATAACATTCATTTTCAAAACATAAATCCGTGTGTTTATATTATTTTACAAATAAATCAATAATTATATTTAATACGTACATCCCAGTAAACCACAAATAGTCGGAATTCGCTCAGCCTGACACCGGCATGTACGGGAAACCGACTACTCGGATTGTCGTTGTCAGGGTTCATTCTGAGCCGGGAGGCTTTCCGTACATGGGAGGCATCGTTACGGACCGAACGCGGTCCATATTTGGCTAGCCGGGCATGGGAAGCATCCTAACGGGCCGAACTATATATAGATATATGAAAGCGGCTACAATGTAGTGGGCTGCTGACATTCGACTAGGCGGAGATGTCAACCGATATGCCAAAGCTGCACCCGTAAATCGGACAGAGTCCGGCATCCGGCAAGCCTGCTTCTTCCCGTTACGGTGCTGATTAACTGTGTTTATTGGAAACATATTTTTTTAAAAACGGAATTTTATTACCGGCCACCTAGTATTAAGTGTTGTTTAATTTACCATCGTTTAAAGTTTTTCATTAACCATTAACTGAAGTAATGACCAACTAGTCATATGAGAAAGAACAGTCAATGTTGGAACATAGGCTTGGCCATGTGAACCAATGTGTGGAGCCCGTTAAAGAAAAATTCCTTGTTCTGTACTAGATCGGTCCATGATATCTTCAGTAGATAATGTCGAAATACCCGCATCTCAAAAATTTCTAAATAGGTATACATAATACGCTATTTAAGTGATGACTAAGTTTGTATTCCACTGACGATTATAGTGACCGTAGACTTTTATAAATATAAGAATGTTCCGTTTTTCGACATTTACTCCAACAAGCAAAATATGAATGGAATTGGCAGAAAATAACCAATTAAACGGGGATGGAATTGGCAGAAAATAACTAATTAAACTGTTATGTTACAGGACATTCCTAGATGAAAAAAGCGAGAAGCCAAAAAGATAAAACCCATCATATAAAAAAACATTTCGGTACTTATCTAGCTAGAAGGAAATTTGAAATGAAACGCCAATGTTTTTTATAAATATATACTTATTTTTGCCATTTTAAAAATCGTTATATTTCTATTTACAGTCTATTCACAGTCTACAAATAAGCGAGTGGAAGATGTTAACCTGTTTATTTAAAATACTATAAATATTTCTAAATAATCTATAACAAGTAAAAAAAATAAATAAAAAAATATGTACAACAGAAAATTAGCATGGTTGCCAAAAACTACTCTTACTACTCCTAGGAAATTCTAACAATAACAGAACAAATTGAATTTCCAAAATTGGAGAACATGTTATAAAATGAAAGACATGTACGACATATCTATTATTATTATAATAAAAATATTGTTATCAAATACCATCAGTTTTAAGCTTAAAAACTAATAAATTAAATATTTTGCGATACATAGTAAAAAGAAAACCTTAAAAATGCTCTAAAAAAAGTTTCATTATAATTTAGCAGAAATATTATTTTTGACATATAGAAGGCC
Organism: Psylliodes chrysocephalus; assembly: GCA_927349885.1. Classification (NCBI taxonomy): domain Eukaryota; kingdom Metazoa; phylum Arthropoda; class Insecta; order Coleoptera; family Chrysomelidae; genus Psylliodes; species Psylliodes chrysocephalus. The sequence goes on along the minus strand of OV651818.1, from coordinate 51,734,625 downwards.
CTCCTAATGTCATATCGGTTTATCCTGGATAAACTTTTAATGCTATGGTACTTTTAATCATTTTATGCATGACATCTTCCAGTACCACAGAGTTTTGGTTTAACCTGGATAAACTTTTAATGCCATGGTACCTTAAATCACATATAGCATTCTTCAGTACCATAGAGTCAGCAAGTTGTTCGTCAAAGGGACTCTTAACAGTGATGACAGTGTGAATAACGTTTGCTATGGCATGAAGCAAAATGTGTCTTTATGAAGGAGAATGAAGCCTGGGTGCAATATTATCACCCCAAATCGGCAGGAAAGTTTCTGCAGACCCTTTTTGTGAACCAAGACAGGCAATTTTGGAAGACTGCTTGTCTAATGGGATCACTGTTACTAGTGACAACGTACTCAAAACTCTTAAATAGGATTGTCCCTAGGCAAAAAAAAACTCAAAGCCATTCTTACATAGCACGACAACGTGCGAACACATCCCGGCAAATCCAAGATTACGAAATTATACCACATCCTTCTTATTCTGACGTCGCCCCCCAAGGGATTGCCATACCTTTGATCAACTAAAGGTAGCAGTTGAGAATGAATGACCGAGACACCCGACCAAGACACCCAACCGCGACGGGTCGCTTTATTTCTGAATAATATGTAATTTTATATGAAGAACATTTGTGAACGTGTGACCGAGACAGAATGCACAAAGACATTGTCTGAGTAGCATTGCGTTTATCGCTTTTAGCACGTGGATTTAACAAGGGTCTAGCTTTAGTAGATCGGACACAATTATATGGTTCATATATGCGCATTCTAAAAAATTTATGTCTGTTTATTCGAAATTCGAATTAAAATATCTCAAAAAGTTATAAACAAAAAATTGATGCGCTTGCCAACTATTTAGAACGCATCTTCTACCCAGGAGAAGGTGAAGAAATTGAAATGGACAACTAAGAGGAAGTTAGTGATATAGACAAAATATTATTAACTAGTCCTAAAGAAGTACAAAGAGAAATAAAAAAATAATATTAATGTAAAAAAAGCTGCCTGGTTCGATCTGCATTGGGATTCTCATAATATATATGGCACGTGTTGAGACGACTATCTTCGTTCCACAGAATGCGATTTGTATGTAATGTCTCTCTCTATTCAATTCGTTACGTGTTGAGTACGCACCTAAGAATCCCTGTCCTGATCACAGGAGAGATACTATAGAAATTATCACGAAAAGGTTTAGTAAAACTAACCAATATAATAAACAGAAGCATTTAGAACTCAACATGGAAAACTGCAGAGGTACTAATGATACCCAAACCCAGAAAACCCAATAAAGATATAACATCATATAGACCAATCTCGCTTCTACCTGTGATATCAAAACTATTTGAAAAATTGCTCGAATAAGATAATCAACAAAAAACAACTGATCCTGTCCCATCAATTCGGATTTCGAGATAAACATTTTAAGATTGATCAGATCCATCGCATAATAAATAAAATTGAGAATTCTCTAGAAAAAACAAAAATGATCCTCAGTATTTCTTGACATCTCAGAACCCTTAATTAAGTGGCATCAAGGCCTATTATTTAAAATATATATCGAAGCGAACATTTAAAGTTAAAATGGAAAACAAATACTCTGAACTCAAGCCAATAAATGCTCCCCACGGGGAAGTGTTCTTGGGCCAGTATTATATTTATTATATACCTATGACATTCCAGAGATATAAAATATTAAATTAGCCACAATCGCTGAGGATACAGCTATCAACCATAGGATCATCTTTAGAAGAAACAACAGCTAATCTTCAAAATGAAATCAATAGCATAAAAATCTGGTCTAAACAGTGGCACACAAAAATTAACTAAGAAAAACCTTTCACATTAACTTTACCAGTAGAAGAATAAACTTAATAATAATCTGGATGCTAAATTAAAATGGAAGGAACATGTAATAATTAAAACTGAACAGCAAATATAGAAATATCTATTGGTTGAAAGGAATGCACTCTTCACTTTCCACTCAAAATAAAGTCCCGATTTACAAACAAGTTCTAAAGCCAGTATGGACATATGGCCTGCCATTATGGGGTGTATACAAGAAAAAACAAATTAAATTGCTTTTTGACAATCAGGATCTAGTGTGCTTACTTAAAAGAGTCAAATCTTTTGAGCTTGTCTAAGTAAAGTGATCTTGATAAAGCAGAGTTAGTGCTATGCGCCACAATATCAAAGTCCACTAAATATGTTAATAACTAGTGTTGAACGCAGGTGAAATCAGATTTAAAATTTGGTAGTAAATTATAAAAATTCTGCTTAATCTCGTAAGGTTAGATGCATTCGGACATATTAAAAAAAAAAAACAAAATATGTAATTATATGAAGAACATTTAGGAAAGCAAGACCGAGACAGAACACACATTGACGGATTTCGAGTAGTATTGCAATCTGTCACACTTAACCGATAGATTTTACAACAATTTACTTGTAGTAGATAGGATATAATAATACTCTCCCTATTCACCCCCTTACGAGTGAATTTTAACCCCAAAAGCTGAGCTTGTCCAGGGAAAGGGACGGCTATTATTATTTGTCGTGGCGCTCCGGGGGGACTAAAGATGATTTATGGTGTCATTTGGCTTACAGGTGAAACCCATATCATTTTATGATTCGAACGCACGCGTATTCTCAAAAATGATCTGTCTGTTAATAATTCAAAATTCGAATTAAAACTCGAAATTTTTTTTGGTTGTTTTATTATATTTATTTGACTTTGCATTTTGTGTAGTTTTCCAAGTAAAACTTTTGAAATTGGCACATTGCCATTATCCAGGATATTTTAGATTTTTCCCAATCCAATATATCCTGGACAAATCAAAATGGGGTAATGTTACCTTCAGCTACGAATACAAATTTGGTGTGATTTCATGTTTGGAAAAAGCCTTTCATAAAGACCGCTAAAGGTAAAATTTCCACAAAGGTAGGAGGGAGGGCGGTTATGATATGGGGATGTACAATAGTAAGCGGCTTGGCAAATATATGTTGGCAAACGCATAAACACACCAATATCAAGAAGCTTTTGATTCCAACAGAAGATTAAAGTTTTGGAAATGAAAGTTTTATTATCGTGGCCGTCAAGTAAACTTTAATGTCATTAAACTTTATGGCATCAAATGAAGAAGTATTAGCATAACATGCAGTTCAAGAATTAAAGACAAAACTTGTCGCAATAGACCTTATTAATGATTCGTGCATCCGAATATTATTTATTTGTCAGCAAATTTGTTTGTAATTTTTATGTTCCATAGTTTATCAAAAATAAAAGAGTAAGTACATTGAATTTATTTGGTAGTGTCATCAGCAAACAATTCCAAAGAAACAGATCTAGAGGTAATTGTTTTGGAAAAACTACTACTACTTCCCAGTTGTTTTCTTTGCTCTAAATACCTTTTAAAGAATTTTGGCCTAATTCATATACCTAATAATTTTGAAATATTATAAAACTTTTTGAAAAAAAATTGATATTTTTAAGTTGCAAGTTTCAAAAACAAATATACCACATTTTAAGGTTTTTTTATAAAATATTCAGAAAAAATTATAATATTTCAAGAACCTTCAAATAGCCTAAAAATGTGTGGTTGTTATTTTAAAAACTTCAAAAACCGACGTGCTCTGCTGGATTCGTATTGTTTAAAGTATCCAGTGTTTTTTAAAAATATTATTTTTTCGGAATGTTTTATATATTTCAAGAGCATAAAAATCTTTAAAAAATGTGGTTTCTTGCTGGGTTCATTACAAGCTTGCAAATCACACCCCGTGTTTTATAATATTTATAATAGCCTAAAAATGTGGCATAGGTGTTTTTAGAAAAAAGCAGAGGTGCACACTTCTAGCTTCCTTAGATGCTAGCATATTTTTCAAAATATCAACGTTTTTCGAAATGTTTTAAATATTTCAAGAGCCTAAAAAAGCCTAAAAATGTGGCCTAGTTTAAAAAAAAAACTGGTTTCGTACTATTTAAAAAATGCAATTTTTTTTTTAGAAAAGTTTTATAATAATTTCAAGAACCTAAAAATGTTGTGTGGTTTTTAAAAAAAAAAAAAAAAAAAAAAAAAACCTGTACTTTTTAAAAATAACAAGTTTTTTCGAAAAGTTTAATAATATTTAAACAGCCTAAAATTATGAGGAGGCTATGACTTGAAAAAAAAAAAAAAATAATAATAAGTAGAGCACCTTAATTTTTGTAATAAAACAAGGAGCATAAATTTTTTAAATAGGGTATAAAATAGCCTAAAAATATGGCATAGATTTTAACTCAAAATTCCCTAGGTGCTTTGCTGCCTTCTTTAGCATTATACAACAGATAAAAACAAAAGATTCTTTTTTGTCTGAATTCAAAAAATATAAAGACAGTCATGGACTAACTTGCTTAGGATGGTCCTGGCTATGTTATACCTTTCTATCAAGTTTTTTCAAGCTCGACTAATTTTCATTACTTTAACTACTTTTCCAGACATGTCCGTCGGACTAGTCCAAAAATTAATAATAATAATAATAATAATAATAATAAATGTGCTTTATTAAAACTTAAAAGTTACAAAAGGCCATTGACCGAGGTCCTTCAGCCTAGGGTCCGAAAATTATTTTTCATGAAAAGCCCCATCACTAAAAATTAATGTCAGAAAGTATATTTTTCCTGAAAGCTACATTTAAAGTAAACAGTGCAAACACAGCAAATTTGTATGGGCGAACGCCAACCTTAAGCAGCATTTTAACATTTACATCTAAGCTCGCTAAGCTCTCTAAAATCAGGAGTTTCACAACACTATAAAAATAATGATACTAGAACCTCCCCTTATATATGCCTCCAATTAGAATAGACATGCATTCGAATCATAAAATTGAGTTCGATCTGCTAAAGCTAGATCGTTGTGTGGATTTTGAGTTGACATTATTGATATTTACAGAATGCCTAGTTCTCTCTATGCAGTCGCAGTCCTTTCGCAGTCATTGCTGTCTTGATGGCATGGTCAAAAAAAGAGATCTTAGGTGGGAAAACATTTTAGAGCAATGATAAAGTGATTCTAAAAGTACACATGACCAAAAGAACTTTTTTCTTTGTGTTTCACGATATTTCAAAGAGGGTAATTGGGATTATGTCAAAAACTTAAGCTTATTTTTGACATTGCTTTAAAAAAAATTACCAACATTTTTAAAGTTTTTGTGTGTTTGTGAGGTCTGATTTTTGGACCAGGGACTTTGATTTTTAAGGTTTTCATTTTAAACTTTACTATATATTCAAAGCAAAATAAAACAATTTTTATCAGGTTAACATTGGCACCACAGCAATTTCGTACCTACTCTTTTAAAATGTTTTCTGTTACTGGCTTATTTTTTCCTTTAGGACTCGACAATGTAATTAAAGGCACCCGCCTTGGTTTTTTTTGTACCAAATTTTCTTCTATTTTCTTCAAAGGTGAAGAACAACTATCATCCGATATTTCTATTACTCTACTAGTGTTTTTATCTTCTTTAATCTCTTCATAAATATCCATTTTTTCTAATGATACATTTTTCTTATCTTCTTCTTGAGTATCTTCGAGTTGTAAACAGAAATCTTCAGTGATATCGTCAAGTGGGCTTGCTTCAGGACTTGAACAGGTGGAACTTTTTTTATTCTGGGTTCTTTCTTTTTCTTTACTGAAACCATCCCTTGCATCTTCTTCACATATCAAATCAATAGTATCTTTAAGTACAGGTTCTGGTTTGTTTCTTTTCTTTTCACCAGATTTTTTTAAGAAATCTAGTAAAGGATTGCTTTTTAGGGGGGTTGTGATGAGTTTTTTTCTAACAAGTGATCCAACTTTTACTTTAGGTTGATCTTTCTTACTGTCACTTTTATGTTCGATTAGGGTGGGACTTGTTTTTTTATTTATTTTAGGAGTATTTTTCATGTCTTTTGTTTTACTATTCTTAATTTTATCAGTCTTTTTGCTTAGGTTCTTGGTTGAAGAATTTTTATCTTCGAAGAGAACTTTAGTTATTTTAGTTTGTTTACTTCTAGATATCTCTTTGTTTGATTCTTTACCGTTTTTTTCTTTATTTAAATTTGTGTTATCATTAATAAGTATCGTTTCATCTTCTATTTTATTTAAATTGTCTATTAATGTACCGCTACTTTTAATTTTTACAAGAATCTCATTATCTTTTGTGTTTGTGTCTTTATTTCCAAGTGCTATTGATTTTTTAGCATAATCTTCATTGGCTTCTGTATTATTTGTTTTATCAACATGTGTTTCTTTTTTGTCAAAGTCCATTGATCTAATTTCAATTTGCTTAGTATTAATATCAATTGATTTATCTAATAAATGCTCTTTCGATGATTCAGTATCAAGTGTATTTTTTCTAACTTCAATATCTGAACTACTTTTATTAGAATTTCCAATTTTTTTAGGTGTTATTCTTCTTGGCATTAACCTGTTAATTACTATTTTAATTTCTTTGAGTTGTTTTTCTGGTTTATCTTTATTTCCACTTTCAACTCTTATTGGCTGTTGTCTATTATTACTAATTTTATTTTCTTCTAATTTACTTTCATTGGCATTTTTGTTTCCATCAACTTTTATGGGAGATATTCTTCTGGGTGTTAATTTATTAATTTCCTTTTTAGGACTTTCCTCGGTTTTAGTTGTTTTATTGTTATCTTTACCTTCAATTTTAGTGGGTTTTATTCTTTTAGGCATGTGTTGAGTAATTACTTGTTTAAACATTTCTTCAGTTTTAGTTTTATCTCCAATTTTTATTGGCGTTATTCTTCTAGGTGTTAATTTATTAATATCTTTTTTAGAAATTGCTTCAGTTTTATTTTCTTCGACCTTTTCAGGTGTTTTCTCTTCAGTTGATTTTTCTGAGTTTTCATCATCGTTTATTTCTATTACTCCATTAAGATCTTTATTATTTTCAATTTTTGATTTTTTCGGGGTACTTTGTGCCCATTGTACAATAAAACTTGGCCTCTTTTTGGCTTCTTCCTTTTCTTTAGTATTCTTATTAGTTATATCAATATTTTCATCTTTTAAGCTAGGTTCTACATTCTCAATAACATTTAACACATTACTTTCTTCGTTTACCTCTTCTTTTACATATTCCTCACCTAATTCTTTAGGTTCAAAAGTTATTAAGGAACAAAAGCCATCAGTAGATGATGCTATAAGAAGTAACCCATCTTTAGACCAAGTGAGATCTGTTATTCTTGTGTAGTGGATCTCATGGAATCTTGCAAATGGTTTTGCTTGTTGTGTATCATAGAGTATGATGTCATGATCAGTGCCAATAGCGAAAATCATTCTGTATGGCAGTTTTACTACAGGTTCTGGTCCATCTGTACGATGTTGAAATAGCTGAGGACAGCATCTGACTACTGTACTGCTTTGTTTTTCTAAGGGAAGAACTGCTGCTGGTCTGCAAGGCAAATATATTTGTTGATTTGTAAAAATAAACATTTGTGAAATATTAAATTTAAAGGTTTAACAAGAAAATATTTTTCACTTACTCTGTCCAGTTGTCCATTGTAAAAATCAATGTAGAATTCAACATTTTTTTACAATCGTCAGCTTGAAAGTTCCCAGAAGGAACTATTAGAAGAGATCCATCAGGTGTGAATTGTAATCTTCTAAAGAATGACTTGAAAGTATCATCATGAAAATATTTGCTTTCTTTATTATGTAGAAAATGCCCATCAGGAACAGGAAGCTTCCCTTTATGTATTCTTGCTTTAACATGTTTGCCTGCTTTGTCAAATATTCTGCATACACGGTCTGTGCTTATGGTGGCTATGAGTTGGTTTTGTGGATCCCAAGCAACACCCTTTAAATGAACAAAAATAAAAAATAATAAAACAGTTTTGAAATAGTTATTTATGACTCAACTATGTGAACAGATACTTTTACACATGAATTGTTAAATTTATAATAATAAACAAATGCAATCAAAGCCCAAAAGCATTTCACAAATGATAGTCATACATTTTATCTATGACCATATTTCCTTAAAAAAGAAAATAGAAAATAAACTATTTTTATTAAATGCAAACTTTACAAACATGAAGGGTATTTAATTTTCAGAAGTTTTATCAAGTGATTAAGATTCTTCATAATTTTCAATATTTATTCGGTTGAAATTAATGGAACTACTTAAGTGAATCTCACATAAATAAATGAAATATAAATAGATAATGGTATTTAGTAAAAATAATTTCATCCAAAATATAAAAGATTTTTTTTAATTTCTAAATATTAGTAAATTAAATTACAAATATTATAGGTTTGTTCCAACAACGATCAGAAACCAGTCACTGACACCAGGATTCTGCGCAGTATATGATTTGGCGATCAAAATAATCTACTGCCCAGAATCCTGATGTCAGCAACTGGTTTCTGATCATTGTTGGAACAGACCTTTTATAATTCTTTTAAAGGAAAATTTAGAGACTAATCTGCCTTCTAATGTGTATACTGAAAGACAAGATCTAGAAGAGATAAATCTTTCAAACAGGTCACCATGTTTCAAAGGAAATTAACAATGATTATAATGTACTTTGCACATAGATTTGTAAACTTATTAATGAATATCTAATATTTCTAGATCAAAAATGTCTTATATATATATTAATCTAAATTCAGAGAAAGGTATGCAAAAAATAATGAGTAAATTTAAAAATGTCTGATATTTAAGTAATGATAAATGTTTTTAGAAAATATCTTGGAGGACATAAATTATTTTCGAGATATTAGATTTAGGTTAGGCAGAAGTTGAGTCGCCGATCTTCAGCACATCAGCAGCAGAACGTTTGGTGGAGACATTTTTATTTTTTTATAATTTATATGCAATTCATTAACTCGCTACATTAAGCAGATGAGTTGAAACGCCTGGCATTTAATTTACTATGTACATATCTGTAGCTCATTTTCAGTGGCTGGACTTCTGTCTAATGTAACACTAGCCTATGAATGAGAAGAAATAGGGCATCCAAATGGTGGCACAAACGACCTACGCTTTTATTGTCAAATAAAAAATCATATTAATTTATTATCAACTTGTTTTAGTGTATTTATATTGCTTGTTAAAGTTATTTCGTTTTTAAGAAAGTGGGTTATTTTGTCGTGTATTGTGTTTTAATGATTTTGTGCCGATTTAGAATTGAGAATAAGGACCAAAACAACATTATTACTAGGTTGTAAGTTTAACCAAATTCTATTTTTATAAGGTAACTTGCTCTTCTTTGATATACACTTTCAATAATGTATATTATATTGATTTTAAAACCAAAATTTTTAATTGTTTTCTATTCACAACTGGTGACAATGAATCATTCATAACTAGTTTTATAATATTCAACATCAAGTAGATCATTTTTTGACACTTGCTGCGATTACAAAAAATTTCACTTTACAAGTCAAAATTAGAAAAAATATTTTCCTAATTTTGACATATAAAGTGATTATCTACTTTATGCTTCTATTTGTTTTATTTAGTAACTGTGCATATAATATATATTTTACTTGTTGTAAAATGGGGTTTTCCCATAAATAAATACGAAATACATGTCCGTTAATTCTGCAATAACCAACGAATACTTTTGCACTGACAACAGTCAAATACTTAATGTTTATTTCACAAAACACCAGCCAACTATGATATCTCCAAAACCATTACTTTGCAGACCCATGTTTGTGACTTTTTTGGTCCATAGTGTTACCTCGTTAAGTATTTTACACTTTTTTAACACTCCATGGTCCCAAGAGTAATAAGTGAATAATAATTGTTTAAAAAAAAAACATAGTGAATAGGTAATATAGTTTGTAACCTCAGAAAGGTAGTTTCAAGTTCCACCAGTGTGGAGTTTTTTCTAATTGACAATTAAGTATTTAAATATAAATTAATTCTTATGACTGGAGCCCATTCTCTGTTGGATTCTAGTTAACAGTGTTGTTTCTATTATTATAAGAAACACTAAAACCATAACAAAGACTACATGGAACAAGATAGATCATTCAAAAATTCCTGGATTTGAGTTAGGTCCATCAAAAGACATTTTTGGAATTTATATACATTATATATTGGTATTGACATATTTTATGTTATTAGCATTTTTTAAGCAACTGTTAAAATTAAAAAACAGATTAAAGTTAATAAAAATCTTTAAACTGTAATTACTCAAATCTTGTAATTTGGAGATACACCTGTTCCTTTGTTAAGGAAATACCTAAGGTCTGATTTAACGTGAAAAAACAAAAACTATGAAAATCAAGGTACATGTAAAAATTAGCTCAACCAATCTACATTGATTAAAATAAATGTGTTATTCAAAAATAGTTACCTGAACAAATCCTTTGTGGTCGGTCAGAACATTTTCTAACTTTCCTTTTGCTAAGTCCCATATTATAGCAGTGTTATCTACAGATCCAGAAAATAGTTTTAAATTATCTATTGACCAACACAAATCATAAATATCTTCTTTGTGTCCCCTTAAAACCTAAAATCAAAGTAAATTAGATGCATGTTTTTATCATGTATTAAAATTGTTACCCTATGAACAATCCAAACTTCTTTATCATCAGTATTACCTTCTAATAAAGGAATATTGTCAGTTTTTAACTGCCATATGATTATATTAGCATCATCGTCTGCAGAGGCTAAATATTGCCCTGTGGAAGACCATCTGACTGTATTAACAGATCTTTGATGTCGTGTTAAATCTGATATAACTTCTTGTTTAACAGAACCGTTTTCACACAAAACCATTTGCCATATCTAAGAATTTTTTTAATAAGTACTAACTGAAAACATTTTTTATTTAGTAATTAAATCTTACCAAAATATGACTGTCTCCGCCACCTGAGGCTAGTTTATAAATATTTTCAGAAACCGGATGAATATCGACACTTAGCACAGGTTCCCTGTTGTGCCAGGATATTTCTGGTATTGTACACTTCATAATGTACAATTTGTTACGTTCTGTTTATGGTTTATACTTTTTTAAGGTTTTCAAAGCAAAATAATTATAACACCGCACCACACAAATCCCTAAATAATCCCGCCAAAATAAATGTCAACAATGCGCACATATCACTTGTCATAAGTCAGAACTGATGGCCATTTTTAATTAGAAAATTATTAGTTCCAATTCTAATTACATTTTTTTATTAATTTAAAGTTTAATTTTAAGAAATATAATGAAGCAGAAAAAATATATCTAATGTGTTTATTCTCTAACAAAATTATATATTTTCTTTGTTTAACTTAAGTAAAATTAGAAAAAGACAAAAAGACAATAAAACGGATGAACTTAGGTGACATCTATTAGTATTTGACATGACCACGTTGAAAATAAAACTTTTAAAATTTCTTTATTTTACAGTTTCCTTTGTAGAATAAGAAATTAAATTAAGTGGTGTGGTGTCAATTTCAGAATTGCCAATCAAATATACGTGCCAAAAATATTATCTAGTGAAATAAAAAATGTTAAATTAGTAGGAGATTAAATATACAGTGAGTTTTATATAGTAGAGCAATTTTTAAATCTTAGTTTATTTGGAACAAAATGTCAACGTAATAAATAATGTAGCCACCTATGATTTAATAGTTAAAGTTTAAGTAGTAAGTTTTTAAAGAAGAGACTTCGAGAATTCTTTACGGGATGGGATTTAAAGTGCTATTGTTCCAAATTCCTGGGGGAGATGTCGGGGTAGTGTGGGAATCTAAAATACGGAACTTGATTTTTGTATCGGCCATAGTAGAAAATGGCGAACGCGAAGAATTTAATGTGAACGAATGTGCTTGCATTTAGTGCGTGTACAGTGTATTTTATTAAAAAATTGAGACTATTTTAACGTTCATAGTTGAATTGAAATGCCAACATGCAGAATGTTTCGCAAGAATCTTCTACAGATAATCCGAAAATAGATAAAGTCACTGTTCTCCACGAACTAGGGAACTCATCGTCTACTCCCCAATCGACGACATCCAATTCAAGTCCAGCTAAATCAGAAACAGAAACGTATTCAGAACACCGCAGATATATGTCAGAAACATCAGAAGAAGAGGAAGATAGTGTATCAGAGGTAGGAGATTAATTTAAAGTATTTGTCTGTTGTTTTTCACGTTAAAATTCAGCCTCGAGGCCCAAGTATCAATGAACTTCCAGTAGAGAGACATCTTGTGGCAAGAATTTTTGTGTTGTACATTACTCGCCCTAGAATATTGAGTTTTACGTAAATTTCCTCGAATTTTCCACTATTAAATTGCATTTAGAGTTAGAATTTTCATTATGTAAGTATCGAAAAACTGCGTTCCAAAAATCGAGTGCGCCTGGATGACTACTGCAATGTGGAAGGATGTGATGTTTCCAATCCAATCCATTTTCAAATGACTAATAGCTCTCGTCCGTCGTAAAAATCTAGTTGACCGCCGTGTACACGTCAACTTATTCTTTTGTTGTAATAGACATTTGTTATTTTTCCTACCGTGCATTTAGAAAATTTGACAAGGCGGACATTTATACACTAGGTACTTGCTTCAATTGATCTACTTACTCTTACTCCCAATCTTTGATAAGTATTACTTTTAAAGTTTTTAACATCTAATCTCTAAAATTATTTTGACTTCATACCTAGGTATATGTTCCACTAACTAAATAGTTTTTTACATTTCTGTTTTAATATAAAATATAAGAAAGAGGCATTGGATTAACTTTCATAGAAAAAGTTATAAATAAAACAGGATGTTTATTAAGTATTGACAGCATATTTTTGGGGTGATTATGCACTTAAGAAATAAATCTTTTTCGTTTTTCAGTCTGCATAAATAAAAGCATTAGTTCTATGGGAAAATACCTAGACAAATTTAACTAAATTGTAGGTAGACAGGTTTTGTTTTTTTTCTTTATTTTTTTTTAAATACTAATTTATTATGTATCTTTTAAGTAAATTTAACAATTTTACATTTCTGATAATTCACAATTTACCTAAATAGGTATAGGTACCTATCCAGATGTTTCCAGAATTTTCTGACAGCTGTGACTGAAATTAAAAAAAAAGTTTTTTTTAAATTGTTTGTTGAACTTACTAAGCATTGATTAAGTTTTCTTTTTCACAACATTTTGAACTGCACTAAATTTTAACCAATAACATGGAAATTCCAATTGTTTATTTATGTAAAAATGAATAGGTGTATTGGAATTAATAAACAAAGTAAAATGAACTAGAACCAGTAAACACTAAAATAATGAAATTCCAGTAAAACGACAACAATTGAAAAACAAAAATAATTCCAGAAAACTTCATGTAAAAATTAAATTTTATGCCCAGTCACTGAGGTGCTGTCTTCTAAGAGTTTAAAATGTTGGACTGAATACAATATACAAGTGATTTGGAGAAGATTGTTTATAAGAATACTTGTATAGAACAGATACGATTCTACTTATAATTATTTACAAAATTCTTTATTAAGAACAAAGTGAACACCTTGAAAATTTATAATTCCTTCTGAGGCTTTATTTTTAGTCCAATTTTTGTGACATTTTCAGGAAATACTAATAGTAACAAAACTTAGGGTGAAGGAACCTTGATTTTTTTTGTAAATCTTTGAAAAGTTTTTACTTTGATAATTTTTAAAAAGAATAAAAAAAAATAATACTAGTTTTTTGTTATTATTAAATATCTAGTAGTTTTTAATTAGGAGGGTTTCCTTTTTTTTTTTTCTTAAATGTCTGTAGAGTGCTGCCTTATTGTTTTACAAATTTAAAGCTCTCAATATTCTTGAGACTCATAACATCTCGAAGTATTCGCAGTGGCGTGCATATAAATACAATTTTATATTAGAAAATCCTAACAACATTTTTACTTTTAATGATAGGTGTGGTTTGCTCTTAAAGATAAATATTTGATGTGATTTATAATTTAAGCCCATTCCACAATATTAATTCTCATATTTATATATGTGATAGCTGATATAATTTGATGCCTACATATTTTATAACATGTCATACAGGGAAGATTAAACAGTTAAAGATGCAGGCTTTTAACAATATACAAAAAATAACATAGTATTCATGTGTTGCAGTTTTTTATTGCTGCCCTCTTGATCTGATGATACTGATACATTTAGTAAAAATTATATTTTCTATGGTCATTTTATTGTTAGGAATAGGTCCTTTTGAAATAAGTCAAAGTGACTTTAAGTATTATCAAGAGTACAAAGTTTACTTAAAAAATTAATAAGTACCTACCTACCAGGGTTCGAAAATATCATGATATTTATATAAATATCATATCACATGATATATATCATTTTTAAAATTTAGTTATTTAATTAAAAAATAATATTGTTTCTTGCACAAACTATATTTTAAATTTTAACAAAAACCTATATTCTAAACAACAAAACCGTTTATTCTAACTCAAATTAAAAAGAAAAACAAAAATAATTAATAAAATAAACAGATTTTAACATTATTTTATTAACATTAATATTTTAACACAAACACATATAAATCGCTAGTTATTATACTTTTATACAGAATCTTATTGAGACATTTTCGGATGTTCAGAATAGTGGAAAACATTTTTAATTTAATAAATAAAATTATCGAATATATCAAGGTATAAATGTCATGATATATATCATGATATATCACTTGATATATATCCTCTGAACCCTGCTACCATTAAAATATTTTTAAATATTTAAAACTAAACTTAAATATATGTTTTTCAAAGGTACATACTTATTTAGAATTTATTTTTCTCAAAGTTTAAACAATTTAAAATCGTTTAAAAGTAGATAAATACTTAATTCATTATTTGAGCTCCAATCTGATCCTTAATTTTAAACTTGTAAATATGAATATCTAAATGTTTAAAGGAACTAGTGGTTGGCAAAGACTTTAATTTGTACCACACATTCACAACCCTACAGTGTAGTCAGTTCTAATTGATAAAAGTGTTAAGTAACAATTTTATTACATAACAACCTATGCACTTTTTACAAACTAAAATTCAACTGCTAGGAACTGCTAATGGACTCTAAACAGGCTATAGTCACTCATATAATGTGTTCCTTTATTCCTGCTCTGTAATTGGGATTTCCTGTAGAGCATTGTAATAAATAAATAAGAAAGATGACAAAAAGAATCCCATAAACTATCATCCTGTCAGTCTTACAAGCTATATCGGTAAACCAATGGAAAAGATTATTACAAAAGAAGTAACCGCTCTTATGATGGAACACAGAGTTTTTCCAAACAATCATTACGGATGTATGCCCAAAAGATCTGTTGTTACAAATCTCCCAAGTGCAGTTAACCAGTGGGCAGCTTGGCATGGCAACAACCATCCAATTGATGTGATATTTATGAGATAGCTTGTGATAAAGTTCCACATAGAAGGCTGCTTAGCAAACTGGAACACTTTGGATTAAGAGCCAATCTATTATTGTGGATTAAGAGTTTCATATTAAACCAGCAGTTCTGCGCAAGAATAAATGGACAGCTATCAAACAACCATGCAGTAGAAAGTGGAGTAGCACAAGGTTCAGTCTTGGGCCCTCTATTTATTATTTATTTTATACAGCAGCAATTTATTCAGCCTGAAGCTGACCTTTCTGCAAACGACGGAAAGATCTACTGCAAGCCACTGGAAAGCTCTCATAAAATGCAACAAGTCTTAAATAAAATATGGAATCTGGTCCCAGCAATGGCTACTAAATAAATGTACATTATTGCACCTTGGCCCAAATCCCCACACACAGTACACCATAAATACAAATGCAATAACTCCATTCGAAATACAACAGGATCTTGGTGTAATCATATCTAGAGACTTAAAATGGGAAACCCACATTGCTAATATAGGTAGTGAAGAAAGTCAACAGTCTCATTTACCTTATCAAAAGAGCTTTTAAAGACCATTCCGAAAATATGATCCTGAAACTGTACACAACTTACATAAGACCAACAATAGAATTTGCAGGGACTGTTTGGGATCCATACTTTGTTAAAGACATTGAACTGCTGGAAAGAGTACAAAGGAGAGTCACCAAAATACCAACCAACCCTATAAAACAATGAGTATTGTGATCTGCTAGCCAAACTACAACTTTCAAGTTTAAAGGATAGAAGAACTAGAGGATACTTAATAGAAACTTACAAGTGGACCAGCGGATATTACACCTGTGATAACATCTTCCAGGCCAGTACATCAAGAACCTTGAGAGGTCACTTGGAGAAATTAGATAAAGAAAAGTGTAATAAACAAACAGAACTGTATATCTGTGGAATGGTCTTCAGGAACATACAGTCACAGCCCAGAAAGTAAACTAGTACAAGGCGAGCGTGGATAAAGAAATAATTTTATTCATTATAGTTTATAGTATATAAAGTTTTAACTGTCATATAGTAATTTAGAATAATTTCTGTCACTAACTAAAAGAGCAGTTTCAATGACTATGTCGATTGCCTGTTAACAATAATAAACAATAAAAGAGTTTATATCATTAATCAATTAAAGGTGCATATTATAAAGAATTTTATAGTCTTTTCCTCAAAACTTCACTTATCCTACATACGACGTCCACTTCCAGAGTGTTTTGACGTCCACTTACAGAGTGTTTTGACATCCACTTACAGAGTGTTTTTTTCGTTGACAAATTCGCATAATCTTTAATTGATTCACTTATTTTTAAAAGTTGCTTAACATAGTAACAATTCCTATTTCAAATAAAGCCCCTCTAAAGCAAAAAATGAAAACTATTATTGGGAATATAATTATTTAAATTGTTGGAATTTTCACTAGAATTGTTGGAATTGCTAGATTTTTTATTGAAATTGTTAGAATTTTCATTGGTTTTGTTGGAATTGGTGTACCTACATGATTTTGAACCATGCTGGACCTTTCGTAATATAATATAACTATTTGCTTTCAAAAAGACTTAGATAATTTGGTTCAATGGTGTAGTACATGGAATTAAATACAAGTAAATGTCATGCAATCAATTTCAACAGAAAAGATAGTCCTATTGAATATATCTATAAAATCAATGACATAACGCTGGATACTATTACAGAGGAAAAAGATTTGGGTGTGATACTAGATTCCATCCTTTCTTTTCAAACTCATGTAATGGCCTCACTTAATAAAGCATTAAGAATGTTGGGTTTCCTTAAAAGAACTACATCTGATTTTCATAATAAATAAAGATTCTTTATTGTGCCTTAGTTAGACCTTATCTTGAGACCCTTCTGAGCAGAAGAAACCAAAGGGATCCTAAAATATTGTTTAACATTATTAACTTATCTGCCAGTCGTCCCTACTTGTTATCCCAAATTGGATTTTCTGTACCCTCTAGAGTAACTAGGAATATTAATGCATTCTCCCAACCTTTCCATAGATCAAATTCTCTTATTCTCATTCTTTTATTCCTAGAGTGACAAGATCTGCTAATAGACTAAATGTAGAATGGATTACTTCTCCATCAGAATATTCTAACCATTTATGTATATGTGAGGAATAGATGTTAGATTTTTAATTAATTGTTTTTTAATATGTATATTTAAATTAATTTTTTATTATTATTATTATTATTATTTAGGATTTTATTACTATTTAATGAATGTGATATGTATTCTCTGTAATTGTATTGTTTTAGTGGGCTCCGACCCATAAATAAATAAATTACAATGCCAATGCCATGAGGAGAAGTATTGCTACTATAAGCCACCAAACTTAACCTCAAATTAATTCTAAGATAAACTAAAAAAAAATAGAGGAGGTAACTAATGTTTACAAGTCAATATCCTAAGGTTAGAAGTAGAACAATATATCAATTCTTCATTTGGTATTTAGGTAGAGATAGTTTTTGAAATAAGTAAATTTTTACCGATGTTTTTACAGAAAAATAGTTTTAAGTACTTAAGTACTTTCCTGTTTTATTTAATTACTTTAAATATTCCAAACTAGTAATTACATGTAAATGGCAGAGATAGGTATACCACTCGGTGCATCATTGCATAATGAATAAATAATTATTTTTTTTTATATATTGAATAATTTCCATGTTACCACATTACTTCATTCTGATATACATGCAGGTATTTATCATGCCATCATTTAAGTCCCTCTCCTTTTTTTGCATATATTTTCTATATACTTAAGTAAATGGAATCATTAAAAAATATATATATTTGTTAGAGTTGCACCTCAACTGAACTTTGGTGCAATGACAGGTGACAGCATTCTTCACACATTCCATTACTACCTATTATTTTTGAATTCAACTCTGTTGTAAATTTAGCCATCACGAGATTTTCCAGATACAAACTAGGTTAGTAGTGAAAAATAGGTCAGATAGCCCAAACGGAATTCAAAAAAATTGCATTATTTTGAAGTTATAATAGTGCGCTTTGAACATATTTATGCATAATCCAACCCCTGTTGTATTCCAATAACTAGTAAACTTAATAAATATTCTCATAAATGCACCTAAGTGACTCAACACGATTGTGCAAATTATACTTATTCATTTTAAGATTAACTTCCTCCTGCACTATAAACCATATATGTAATGTAGTTAATTATAATAACGGAAAATAAAAACAATACTATAATAATTGAAAATTATATTTTATAACTGTTTGTATTCAAACTTCTGCACTTCTGTATTATTGGTTGCCTATGTTGATGGAACTTAAGTAAACATTTTTGTTTTACATCAAAATTAAACCTATGATTTCTTTGGTCTGTGATATATTTTTAATTTAATGCAGAATAAGTATTTGTAGGATCAGAATATGTATTAGGACCATTTTTCAAAGCGATCAAAATATACCTAAACATTTACTTAGGTTTTCCAACTGAATGAGACTTTTTATATATGAAAAAACTTCACATTCTTGGGTGCTGGTAAATTAAAATATTCTGAAAGTACAATCTAAAAAAGAAAAACGATAAAAAATTAAAGAGACTGGTTTTATATATTTTAATGTATGTCCTATACCGGGTGTTCAAATTAAAGTGTTACACTTATATATTTTTTTTATAAAAAAACGTTTTAGACGAAAGTTTTATATTTTTTTAGGGTAAACATTTTGGCTAAAATCTTTTTTTATAGCTAACCATAATATGGCTAATTTATTTTTGCTCAGCACATTTTCAAGTAGGTGATACTCAATAAGTAAAAGTCCAATAAAAAAAAAGAGGTGTTCCCATTTGAAATAAAAAAGTCCGTCTTGATACCATATTATTGTCAGCTATAAAAAAATGAATTTCGCCAAACTATTTCCCCCAAAAAACTATAAAACTTTTGTCTGAAACTTTTTTTTATAAAATGCATATTTTCGGCAGTATTTAACTGTAACACTTTAATTTGAACAGCCGGTATATGCAACTGAAAATTATGTAATGAAATTAAAAGTTTAAAGATGATTCATGTTATTGGCCATCCTGGGACTGTATTTACTTTTTTTAGCTCTAAATAATAACAGTGTTATGCTGGTTTTTGGTATCTCAATTTATTTTATCTCAACTTTTACAATAATTCAACTGATAACATTAACCTATAACGTCTAGCGTAAAACTGACTGAATGACGTCAGGATCACCGACTTATATAGCTCGATTTAACCTTCTAGAACCTTCCTGATCGTCCAGATGTTTCTCGACGTAGAATGACATTCCTCGAATATTTTCCTTTCTTATTTGACTCACACCTTTACTTATGACCACTGCAGCATACTGTGGGTTGATGGGTAAAAATAGCACATCTTATGCTAATATAAATATAAACAAAAAATAACCTAAAAGAATAAGATTTGCAATAGTTCCTAAAATCTTATTTTGTTATGTTTATACAAGGTGTTTTTATATATTATGTAGATAGGTGCAATTCTTTAGCTTATTTTATGACTAAAATTTCTTACAAACATAGGTCCGCAATCGTTTGGTTACTGATCTACAGGGTGTTGAAATTTCAAGATTTTTTTTTTGTTTTGTTTATAGTTCCTGATATATTTAGTTCAAATTTGAAATGTATGTTGCGCTGTATGGCTTACTACATTTTGCATGCCAAATGGTTGTGAGAATCTACAGGATAATTTTTCAGGAGCCTTGTCCATTTTCTTCCCCTGTACTTTTTTTGAGATGCACCACTGGTACATTTTAAATTACGAAATGAATTTGATGTTTAGTTTAGAAACTTTTTGGTCTCTTGTAGTTTTTTGTATCTGCGACCTTTATGGAGAAAAAAACAAAAATGGTCGATTTTCTGTAATTTGACTGAATAAAAGTGACATTTTCAGTTTATTCACCACTAGGGATCGACCAATATCGGTAGGGTCCGATATGTAGAGAGCAATATCTGCCTATATCGGAATCGGCCTAATAAATGAACAGAATTTTTTTTTTTTGAAAGGAACACAAAACCGGTCCATTTTTATTTCAAGTCGATTTCAAGGAGAATACCTTTCTATAGTATCCTCAACTGTCATATGTTATTCCTTTCCCCTCCATCAATCTAATCAATACAATTTTAAAAGAGACTGTACCAAGTATGCCATATCACCATGTAAAATTCAGCAATATGATTGTTCATTGTGTTAATTTTCCTTTTATCGCCATCTAGCGGGATACAAAACTGTTACGTAAATCAGTATTGGCTACAAAAAATCAAATCGGTCGTTCCCTATTCGTCACTGCCTCTTTACTAAAAAATTAAAGCCGATTTTTAAAGCAATTATTTAATACAATACAAAAAAACCTAAATAATAAGCATAACAAGGAAACTACAGTAGCTATAAGGAAAATGCAAAAAAATACATTTCAACACCCTGTAGATTGACAATGAAGCGTTTGCGGACCTATGTTTTAATCATAAAATAAGCCAAAGAATTACATCCATTCATATGTACATGATATTTAAAAACACCCTGTATTTGAGTATTAAGTGTTATAATTCAGACATTCTTAGTTATGAACTTTTATGTAGGAATATGAAAATTTCTATTTCTGTTAAACTCATGAACTATATATTTATTTTAATATAAATACATATATAAAAGACAAAACAAGAACAAATGTTTCGTCAAACTCAATTTTAGATGAAAATATCTAAAAATAGGTCACCTAAATGCGCTTTTTAAATTATAACAGCATTTAAATTAAATAATTAATGTTATATTAATATCATATAAATTTTAGCTTTTAGTGATTCATTAAGTAATTACCTAGGTGTCAAGTATAATTTCATGATGAACTTTATCAGGAATTTTCATGTTAAATTCTTCTTACTCGAATCCTATAATATGTAATTGTTACATGACATTTATTTGTAGGAAAGAGTTTAGTAATTTTTCATTAAAAATATCTGACTTTTCCCAAAAAAAACTGCATTATTATCATTAATAAACTGAATATACTTCTCTACCTATTTACTATTAGTAATTTTACAAAATAAGGATTATCTTTTCTTTAGTCATATTTAGTATAATATTATAAATAAGACTATGTTTTAACTTTTTACTATTTTTAAGGAAAATTGTTATTAAGGGGTTATGTAGTCAGAGACATGAAAAAATGACAATTTTAAATAATTTTTTTTGCCAGTAAATGATTTTATTTTATAAAACTAAAAACATAGCATCATTAAATAAGGTTTCGACTTGACAGAAATTTTAGAAAAAAAATAATAATTTTAAAAGTAATGCCTATTTGTGTTGATCCAGTTCCAACAGAAGCTCCTTGCAGTGACCATCACTTCTCCTTGGAGATTCATCTAAAATCAGTTAGACAATAAAAATTATTTTTATTAATAGATCTTCTAGTGCCTGATCGAAGCTTTTTTCTTTTTTTTTTTTTTTCTTTTTTTTTTTATTTTTTTTTTTTTTTTTTTTTTTTTTTTTTTTTTTTTTTTTTTTTTTTTTTAATTAAAAATTATTTCCAGATTTTCGAAAAAAAAAAACAATTATTTATAAAAAATCGAAATTAAAAAAAAATCCTTCGATCAGGCACTAGATTATCTATTAATAAAAATATTTTTTTTTGTTCAATTGATTTTAGATGAATCTCCAAGGATAAGTTACTTTTAAAATTATTTTTTTTTTCTTCTAAAATTTCTGTCAAGTCGAAACCTTATTTAATGATGCTGTTTTTACTTTTTTAAAAGAAATAATTTACTGGCAAAAAAAAATTATTTAAAATTGTCATTTTTTTCATGTCTCTGACAACACCTAACCCCTTAAGAAAATGATAAAAATCAACCAAAAAAAAAAACTTATATTGTTAAGTATTCATAGCTTTACTGGTGAAAACATCTCGATTATTTTTTATAAGTTTCATCTACAAAAGTAAGTATATTAAAAACTTTTATCTGTCATAAATTTTTTATACAATACTTATTTCTAAAAATGAACATGTGAACTTTTTTGATGAGGGGCTTTTCTTAATACTATTTTTATAGATATTTGCTATTGCTTTACTATTTTGCATTATTCAGTGTAATATGCAGGTTATTCATCCTACAATGGTTTTGACACCAAAATTGCTAAGCATGACAGAATACTTCAACTTAGGAATAATTTTATAATATTTTAACAGTATTTTTTCTTACTTTCTGATTTTGAAAGTTAAAATCGTTATACTTCACCAATTTCAACCAATTATTACAGAATGCAGGTTTTCCTTGATTCCACAATTTGGCAATTTTTTTACAATAACCTTCTCTACCTACCTTTCTTTATCTATAAGTGGTTTCAATGCAAATTAGCTTTTATGAGGTAATTTATTAATAAAGCAATTTATTTACTGGATCGCGAGCTGAATTGTCTGATTTGATTGTTACTTGATATTGAAGTTTTCCTCATTTACTATTGACTGTCAACTTGTAATAACAGTTTATGTTTAGAAACATCTACTCCCCTGGCTAACAATGCCTTGGGCAATTAATTGCGTCTGAATATATTGAACCACTTTTTCCTATAAGTATAGATTGAGTGTTATTGTGCTCTAATTTTGTATAATTAAGCAAATGTTCATTAATTTAGGCATCTGATCTTACCTTATAGTATAGAATTTTAAAATGTCTCTCATAGAAAGAACTGAACTATTTCTAAATTCTGTGTTTTGTTTGTAAATAAAGTTAGGTGTTATTTGGAACATTTAAAAATGAATGTACAATAACAGAGTTTGTGGACAGTATCTTTTTAGCATTGTATTTTAATTTGTGCCTATTTGGGATTCCCACGTCAATCAAAAATACATTTTCTGTCCTTTTATCAACAAACTTAATAAGTCACTCATTATTATTACTATTATTATCATCATCAACCAGGCAAAAACTGAAGAATATTTAAATGGAGAATGAAACAAATAGTATGTCAACTAATTACAGATTTAATTTTTCATAAATTCTTTTTGTATAGGGCCATGATCAACATTTTTGTTATTCTACAAGGGTTACAATTTTATGGGTTTGAAGCAATCCTTATTTGTGACCACGTTTGACAAAATTATGAGAAAAAAAAAAAAAAAAAAAATATTACGAACACAGGATTATGTGTTTTATATGTTTAAATTTGTTCATCCTCCTTCTTATGAAAGTGAAATAAAATTATAATAATGGAATTGAAACCTGGTTGGGAAGTTGTGGGTGAATTATTGAAAATTAAATTAACTCTAATATTAAAGGGTAGATGGAGTTGCTGTTTCTCAACTGTAGGGCGACTTATATGAACAGTGAAAACAAAATGATTGGTTTTGTATTTGATAAATTGCAGATATCAGATGATAATTAGATAGCCAATGAAAATAAGTAGTGATCTGTCTTTTGAATTTAATTCAGAACAGCACATTAAATAACATCTAAATGGATATTAATGTTCATTGGGGAAAATGGGTATAATATGGTTCAAAATATACGATTGAATGATTCACTAAAAAGTTAATGTAGAAAAAATTGGTTTGTCTGAGCATTGAAGTTGGTCATTTAAATAAATTATGTAATACATTTCTAATAAGTCCAATGTATTACCTTTAGAACATTGAATTGGGAGTGTGGCGATCTCTAGAAAGGAAAGTTATGTTTATTGAAAAAGACATGAATTGTGAATAAGGAATTAGTATTATTTTTAATATCAGAAGATTGAAATATATTAATGGTTTTTTAATGTTCTAAGATTCGGGTTTTGTTCTCCTGTTTTAGGCATGCAATATTTGTTTTTATTCTTTGTTTACTTTCTAATTTGGGTAGAAAAATGTTTATTTTTCGTTTCTTATATACTTGTTTTTTTTTTATTAACTACACTGCTAATTATAATTATTTCCCCCTGTATTAAAATCTACTGTTCAGATCTACGGTTTTTTTTTTCACCCATACTGGACAACACTGCCTAGGATAGATCGAAAGAACTTTGCAACTACCATTTCTATAAAATATCGACTAGTCACCTCGATATACAAGCGATGACTGAGCGCGACGCAGTAAACACTACCTCGAGACCGATCTTTCTGTCGTCGACTTTTGTCTCTCGCACTGGTCGCGCCTTGCGAAATGTATTTCATATAATTGCATGTGTTCAGACCGTTCTTGGTCTCCTTTGCCGTCGGTTCTGCTGTCGTATGTCGTCTGTCGCGGGTTCCGGAATGGTACCATAAGATATCAAGGATAATTTTTGGGATTTATGCAGTATTTAATTAACAGATTCTTAAAATATGTTTTTTGTTCTTCACTACTGCCCTTGAAATTTAGCCGATAGTAGCCCAACTAATTTTATGAATGTAGAATGAAGTGTTTAAGGTCGATCAGGTAGGTACACAGGGTAAAATTGAAGTGGGGCTCATTTATTTTTTTTTATAATTAGTGTCTTTGTGCATATAGAAAAAATTAACCGGATTTCTTGTTTGATTCTTCAGTCTACTTAAATTGTTAAATTCAAATTTCAAATTATTTTAAATTTAAGATATGAGGCAAACCTAACAAATGTTAATTACACAAAATCGTTTTCTGTAATACTTTGGTATCATATATTTACATTGCTAACACCAATGAAACAGATATTTAAACAACCTTTACTATTGTTTTTATTTATTTTTTTGCTATTCTTATATTTTAAAATATTTTTTCCAATTAGTGTCGTTAATCTCATGAAAATTGACATAAAATGAATAATGTAAAACCAATTTCATTAAAATAGCCATTCAGTAAACAATAGCGAAAGTCTCAACTAAGTTATTGCTACATATTATTCCCAAGAAAATAAAATTAATAACGTTAATTCAATGCTAATCAAAAACCCGAGTTAAAATTGTTTCAATAAAAATTTATGACTTATTTTGTACAGGGCGTTTCACAAATTAAGTAATACATACAGTGGAGTGTGAAGTAACCAGTGTTTTATAAAAAAAGTGATCTTTACTGAAACAAAGTCAAAATTTGTAGGTCAAAACGTTCATTTATATGAATTTGAATTTTATTTATTTTCCCAGTTAGGTGCAAAGACAAATATCCAAAAATTAAACATTAACGCTTGCAACATGTTTCGACTTTTTAGATGCTTTCCGAATATTTATGTACACACACATAAGTGAAAATATTTTAGAAAACTGCATGCAGCATTTTCCTGAAATTGTAAAAAAAAACCTTTAAAAAACGGCTGTTTTAGTACAGTTTCGAAAGAAATATTTTATTTTGAATTTAACTGCTCCGAGTTCACAGTGTAACAAAAATCCGCCTACAATTAAGGTCGATGACCTTGTCAACTTCCTTATTTTATAATACTTAATGTGGGTTACCAAAACGTCTGTGTAAATCCCTAGAACTTCGTATACCTATAATATGTTTAAATGATTTTAAATATATAATCACTATATTTGTTTAAGGATTTTTAAAAAACAGATTTAATTATATTGATTTTTCTTTAACTTTCAGTTTCTTTTTAAAATCAGTTCATCAGTTGGCAACATTGTCGTGATGTTTTTTGTTTATAGATAGATTTGTATCAATTATAAATTGGAATTATTTCTTATTTGTGAGCATTAAATTTGTTTATTTCTTCTAGGTACTAGTGTTTATAATTAAAATGAAATTTGCGAGAAAGACCCAGCAAATTGCAATTTATATCAAATTTATATTGTGATAATGGTTGAATTGCAAAATCAAAACGTAAGTTCACATTATTTTCCAAGCGTTAAGCCCTAATTTTTTTTGTTTCTTGCGATAAATGGTTATCTACAAATTCACATTATTGAGATTTTGCTACATTTTATGTCTAGAATTAAGCTGCATTCTGACAGTTTTATTTCTGTTTACGTTTTTATATAGTGCCTCAAAGTTCACTTCAGAATATAAGAAAGGATACTTTAATTTTGAATAATGGAGACAAACGCCTATTTTGAAAAGCTGTACGAATCGGCCTAGGAGCGGTCTAAAAGGCCTTGAATTTCGTTGGGCGAAGTGCATTGACATCCAATTTTGTTTTTTCTCTCTTGGACAGAAAATTATTCAACCCATCCTCGTAAAATACTCTTCGTGTATTTTAACAATTAATTCACTATTGATTTTTTTTTTGTTTACAAAGTACATTAAAAGTTTTCATGAGAGTTTTCAAAGAAAGTATTTAATTAATGATGTACGGTCATATTTATTGATTGAAAGAAGGAATAAGTAACAGTTTTAAAGAAGTTAATTAACAGCCAACTATGAGACTTGACAAATTTTCTGTGACGAAAGGATTACGTCAGTCTTCACATCTACAAGTCAATTTTTATTATTTTTAGAATTGACCGAATTTCCAAAGATGTTTAGGATGAGATGCGACGAAGTTTACGTGTTATAACTTCGCAACAATAATTTCAATAGTAATATCCGATCAATATCTTATAAATACATGCGTTTCTATGCAATATTAGCAAACTGGACAGTTGAACTTTTAGATTGCGCAATTTGTTACAAGAAACAGGGCGGCATACCCTTTACGTATTCAAGGCTATAATTCAAAGTAGAGTAAATTATCTGAAACAGGAGCTTCTATTGCCTTGCCAGATCACTAAAATAGTCTGAATCTAACAATAAATGTAGGGTTTTACACAAAAGAAGGGAACATTTAAAGACATCATTGATTGTAATGTTAAAAGGTCTTAAAAGTAAACAAACCATTTTAAGATAATCGACAAATACGTTTCAGGACGCTATAGACACCCAAAACACTAATTTGTAAGTTTTCTAATGACCAGTTCATTTAAGAACTAGGCTGTAAAGGTTTATAATGTATTTTTACATAGAAAACATTACTGTGAGCTTCACAATTTTGTTTTGGACTTGGCTGGGTCTGGCCACCCATACAAGATGTTTGATGTTGGTAAACTAGCCCATTGTCTTACTATTTAATGAAAGAACATTAGAGCAGTTGGTTCCCCTACTTCAGTCAAGATATTTAAGTAGTAAATATGTTTTTTATATGAAAGTACCTAATACATAATTTCTAAGGACCCGTTTTATTTTATGTCAAAAAACTCGTTACAAATTAAAAGTTTATTGGATTTTCCCATTCTTTGCATACAAAAACGCTATTTTAGTTATAGTAATGATTAAATTGAAAAAAGAAAAAAGTTGTTTGTACAGTTCTCTAATAAATTGACGCACCACTTAATAGAGAGTTATTGCAAGTTCACTTATGGTCAGCCACTATTAGCGCCGCTCTTATTTTGACATCTGAGCATGCGCAGATCGTTTACGTTCTAGCACTTTATTAAAGATTGTGCCTGTCCTTAATTGTGGATGTTTAGGGATAGCAGATAGCGGCGACTTTATAGCTTTCGGGTGCGCTCGCCCAAATTCGTATCTGTTGGAAGTTTTTTAATATTAAATATTATTTAATTTCATCATCATCTAAGCTTCTAAAATGGTAATTTCTAATGCATCTACCATATTATGTACTATTATTATTATAGAGAACAAAAAAGATGAACGGTAAATTAAAATTTTTAAAATGAGGTTAGAATTATATATAAGGACAAGGACTCTAATGTCAAAACTTCAGGTTTGCAATAAGTCTTATTTTAGCATGGACTTTATTTGCCTCTAATTACATTGTCACTATTAGTGGCTGACGTTATAGAAATTTGCAGTATCTCTCTAATATTTTAAGCTAAATATTACCATTTTAAACAAACTCTTCAATATTACATAACATTTTTGAAAGCCCTGGTACTTTGTTTATTTGTGCTGTTTTTGTTTCGTTTTGAAACTTTTTTCTAAAGTCGTATCATTTCTTGTATAAATTTACTGTCAAGGCAGTTAGTAGTTTATTTTTGCCCATTAAAGTTTAAATTTTTAAGTAATTCGATAGTCTTCTTTTTGAATTATTAAAATGCAACGCTATTCAGAAATTTGGTACCTGCTGAATTTTTTCAATCCATTTTATTTCACGAAGAAGGTTGGAGCTATCGCCGAATAGGTGACAGGATTTAGTGTATCCCATACAACAGTTTCACGTAGGCTTGCCAACTTTTTTAACAAAAAAACGTATAAAATTGTTTGAATAGGAAAAATAAAGTATTTGGAAGAAAAACAAAGGATTTTTCAAATTTATGTTTTTATTGCCTTAAAAACATATTTTTGTGTGCTTTTAGCATATGCTAACAATTTTTTTGCTATCTTTGAAAGTCTTAAAGCTTGTTTTACAATCGAAACTTTAATTTAAATTCATCGACGCTTTTTTCCCCTTTTTTGTAACTTATTACCGAAAAAACTATCTCAATGAAAGCTAAAGTGGTGAAAACAGAAAGTAAATAATAATATTTACTTTAAAATGGATTCTGTGATATATGTCACCTGTCACATCTGACATCTAACATTTTGTTTAGCAATTGTTAATCGTTTTCTACATTTTGTTTTAACCTATAGCGGATTCGACTGGCTGCATTATGCGCATTTAGTTCGACTTTCGAATTTTTTAAGTGGTATTTGTTCGACTGCCAGAACCTAATTAATTAAGTCAATTATTGCATTCGACTGAAATTGCTCGGTACCAAGGCATAGTGAAAATTTTGTTGACTTGCAGGCGCTCTTGCTCAAAGTTCTAATGTTTTGAAACTGTACTTTTTTTTCAGTGCCAGTGTCATTTTGGAGGTTAGGATTTATGAATTTTTTTAAATATATTACCATCTTTGTCTCTATTATTAGTAAGAATGGAAAATCTTTGAAACTAATAGAGATTTAATTTTTGGTTTGGCAACTATAAATAGCTAAATATCGTTAAAAAAATTTTGAAACCTGAAATGTCAAGTGATAACTGTACCAGTCGAATAACGATAAAGATGCGCTACACCATTGTCGAAGTCTAGCTCGTGCTTGCTGTGTGCACTGCTAGATATGAATTTGAATTATTATAAAATGCTACACAAAATCAATTCAGAACTAAAAGCGCTTTGTCATCGAGCAAGAGCATTTGAGTCGAATCCGCTATTATATGTATCCATAAATAGTTCAGTACCTACTACCCATGAGTGTTTCGTTTTAGATATCACAGTAAAGATTGGAAATAAAATATTTTCGCATACTTTATTCTTATGCAAAAGTATAAAGTATATTTATCAAAAATAATAGGATATGTTATTATAAAGTATGGTTGGCAACCCTAGTTTTACGTATGGTTGAACAGTAGAAGAGTTGGACAAAGGAGAAATCGCATCACTAATGGCCAAGATCGTTTTTTAAGACTCCGCTCTAGGACAAAGATTTTTAACAAGATTGTTGCAATCTCGGGTTCAAAACGTACATGGCGTTCAATAAAGTTTGGAAACCATTCGACAACGACTTCGGGTAATTTAAATCCTCGCATTGCTGACGAGGGCCAGCTTAACCGTGGATCACTGTGTAGAGCCCGGTTAAACTTTGCCAGGAAGAGCACGTCAATTGGGTGAAAGCTTATTGGGAACGAGTTTTTTGGACAGATATGCCCAGATTTTGCATGCACACGTGTACGAGTTCGTGTTTTTGGAAGGCCGAATGAACGATACTCATAGTGTAACATAGTGAATATCACTTTATTCGGTGGAGGCTCAGTCATGGTGTTGCGAAGGAATTTCGTTAACGGCATGCACGGACTTGGTGGTGTTGAATAATGGCAATATTAATGCTGAACGATACATGTATATTAAACATTCTTGAGGAACATGTTCAGTTGTGCCATTTGCCCCTTATATGGGTAAACATTTTTTTGCTAATGCAAGATAATGCTCGACCCCATACAGCCCGAGTACTACGGCATTATCTTTTGAAAGTTGACATTGAATCTATGATTAGACAGCACGAAGCCCCGACCTTAATCCAATAGAACATATTGTGTGTTATATGCTTGGAATATAATTATGTGTTCATCCGAACCGAACTAACAACTTGGAAAACGTAGTGCGACTTTTGGTTGAAATTTGGAATTGACTAGATCAAAACAGCATACGAAGTCTTATTTAAAGTATGAATCGTCGCTGCCAGGACACAATTAGAAACGGAGGTGCAAATAGCCGGTATTGAATATGATTTTATAGGTTTCTGTAAAAAAATTAAATTCCGATTGTTTGCTTTATATTTTTCAAATTTTGTATGCTTAGTTTTAGAAATAAAGTTTAAAGAGTGCTTAATTTGCTAGCAATTTAATAAAAGTTATTAAAATATATAGTTTAATTCGTTAATAAAATTCTAAATTTAAAATAATTACAGATATATTAGTGGTACGTTAATTTTTTGGAGTAGTGTATTACGATTATTATAAAAAGAACATAAATTGTATTTCAGCATAGTGTTGTTCATTTCCATTGACTTAAGCAACGTTAAATTTTTTTAATTTTTGTATTTATTTTGTGAAGTATTTTTACATTTATGGCGATATCCACATGATTTTTCCTCCCTTTCTTAAATTTGGTTCTCTGAGTATGTAAAATATTTACTTTAGGCAGATAGCCAAAAATAAAATGACTAATCTAGTTACACATGGTTTTCTGTGTTTTCGTTTGTAATCGTGTTTCGAAAAAACTCGTCTTCTTAAACAGGTGTAAAAATAAATTGACAGCGAACAAAAAGATATTCATGCTAATTTGCATAAAAATCATATTTAAGGTTTAACCAATTTGTTTCTACATTACCTCTTTAGGAGCTTGTGAAGATAAATATAATACGAGATAATGTAATAAATAAAACCATTGATTATATTTGTTCTTGTATATGATTATACTGGGTCTTCAACAATACCGAAAACCCACGTGACCAAATCGTCATGACAGCGATTGGTGAAAATAAAAGTAAAAATCCCTAAATTTGAGCCAGTGCCGTAGGTATTTTATTACAAAATAGATCTTCTTCTTCTTTTTTTATGGTCTGCAACTACGAGAACAAAATTCAGTTAGGTAACTGTTAGAATTACAACACAAATTCATAATATTAATTAGAGGTGCTTTACATTATTGTATTTTAATGTTAGAATTCGATATTTTAATTAGATTTAATCAAATTCAATAATCTAATTTTAAAAATTATGATATAAATAACATAACCTTAAAAACTAAGCTATATCTAGTTTGTATTTAACGAAAAGAATAATAAACTGAAATATGGTTCGTACTAGTTATTGTCTCTACTACAAAAAAAAAACCTTTACCAGAACAGGGCACAAAAAAGTTATGGATAAAAATGTTATGCATTAAAATATGAATAAAATTAAAAATTATTTACTTTAGATTGACTCTTTAAGGGCTGATTCCACGTTGTGTTAAACGGAGATTAAAATGATATTGTTAATGTAAAAATGTCATTTTAAACTTCGTTTAACACAACGGTGGAATCGGTCCTAAAATATTTAGCTACAGCTGAAACTCTAAATACGATAGGCAGAAGACAATGGCAGTATTTGGCAATTATTGCAATTTAAGTAAACAAATTTAAAACTTACTGGAATTGAACCTGGATAATGGGAAGTAATAAACACATAATTTAAGTTTGTCCTATTATTTATTTGTTACAGGGTTTAAACCATTTACAAAATACATTGTTACTTATATGCATACAAAAAAATATTAATATTATTAATGTAACAAGCACATATTTGTTTTACCTTACAGCTCTTACTTCTCACTTTAAATTACAAAGGCATATCTATTAACAACTATTTTATTTAAAAGGATATTGAGTAGTAATCGGTGGTGCACAAACTAATTCACAGTACCTATCTGTTCAAAATCTTAATCACCAGCTTTAATGAAAGCATTAAACCTTCTTTTTTGAACACATTTATGCAGTTTCTCCTCAGTTATATTTTGTATATCATTCAATATATGTGCTCCAATTCATAAACCTCACAAATGATTTTGAATTGAGCGATCTGTAATATTCCATATGTAGTTTTAACAAAATTAAGGTAAAATGATTGTTGCGCAGTACCGAAACTTTATAGGGGATGCATTATCAGAATTTTTTTTTAACTTTATGGCTAGTTCGTAGTGATGAACCTAAAAAAAAATATGTTTTGAATTTCACTCGCCAGAGTCAGTCTTTAAAACACCGTTCATACCTGTTTGAGGTGCTGTTTTTTTTACTAATTTATTGGGAATTTACAACATGTTAATTTGCACATCTTCAACAGCTTTTGTTATTACTTTGAGCATTTTAGACCTTTTTCCTTTTTTGAACAAGTATTTGTTTATGACGACAAAAAAGAATCACATTCCATTTATTCACCTGGAAAACGTTCCTCAAATTTTCGAATAATTTTGTTCCAGTATAACATTACCTACAATAAATTATATAGTCATTAACTTTTACGAGTTACAGTAAATAAATTTGTACTTACCAACAAAAAAAATTAAGCCACCAATATTCTCTAAAAATAACTAATTGCTTTATTAATATTAAATGAAAAATGGACTAAGGGTGTTTATAAAATGTAAACAAATATAATATAAATATTGTCAGTCCCCAAATGAACGCCAGTGACATTTCTGACAGGATTGACAGTTCAGTTTAGTTCCTTTTACGTCAAATCAGGCCCTTTCGATGGGTTTTTGATGGTTATCAGATCACGTGGGTTTCGGGTATTGTTGAAGACCTGGTATTAGTGCATTCATTCTGTTGGGTTTTATCATAAATTTTAAAATAACAATAATTACAATTTAAATAATTACGATATAATTTTGATTTGACATAGATAGTATGTTTAGAAAAATGACAGTACTCAGTGAATGTTTTTATTTATATGATGTACTCTTAAATAAAATATGTAATGTACATGTAAATGTGATAATTATTTAAATTAAGAGATAAAAGATAACTACTTAAATCAAACGTCTGAAATTTTTATTTTTACACTTTAGATATACATCGGAAAATAATATTTTTTCTACGCCCACGTTTACATTATCTACTATCAGTCTGCTAAACGGGTATAATTTCATATCTATTCTAGTAATGATATGAAATCCACCAATCACAGTTCATAATCTGTTATTATATTTTAAATTATAAAGGTTGCTTTTAGTAAAAAATGAGGAGTGATTCTAGAAAAGAAACGATACATAAAACCAATATAATTATTACTGTTAAACAAAGTAACTAAGTGACTTGATAGCGCAGAAAATTACAGTTATGAGTGCCCGTGTGAAAAGTATGTAGATGCGTTCAAATTTTTAGGCTGAATCCAAATTAAATTCTTTTTTTTTTTTTTGTTAAATTAATTATTTTTATATTTTTTAGGATTTCTTTACGTGGGTCGTAGATAAAATATACTATATAACTAGACTAGATTGGACATGTTGCACTCAGATGATTGACCACTCCGACTACGGCGTTGTGTTCAAACTTCATATTCGTGCGCATGCGGTATCGCCATCATATCCACTGTTGTTGCACAAACTATTATTAACTCGCCGAGGGATTCAAGATTAATCGAAAAGATTAAAAATGGTCAAATAAATAACATCATTTCAATAGTTGTTTATAAATACCCGGTTCCTCTGTTAACTAACTATAAAACTAATATCAATCTGATTATTGAGATTATCATTATTATACTCTAAAAGCTTTAAAAGGGAGTAAATCAATAATTTAAAAAGTGCATTAAGAGTAATAATAGTCGAAAAATCCCCTATGACATTTTTATGTTCAGTAGGTTGAATGAAATTAAAAAGGCTATGGAAATTTTTATTGATAGATAGAAGTTTATTAAATAGGAAAGTTACAAATAATACGAAACATGCAGATCTTGTTTTTCCTGTTTGAAATTGAATGTATTCGGCTACTAGACGTCTATAACATTAAAAAAATCCCTTTGTAAGCATTTTTTGTCATCCTGTTTTGCTACTTTCGGTGTAAGGCTGGTTTTAAGCACTGCGTTTGAGAATGTCTGTTCGAAAACTGACGTATGTTGACCTGCGTCGGTCATACGTTTCACTGAGTTCGCATTTAACGCACGCACGGCATTCCTGTCAATGCGTTTCCCAAAGTCCGCATGGATTAAAGCAGAAATGGCGGTTCCAAAGACAAGCGTTCTTAGTCCTGCCGACCCAGTACAAATGCACGTTTTACATATAACGACTCATTTGACTCAATGTATTTAAAGCGTACGGACGTTCATTTCGAAACGCACATTTTTAATTCCGAACGCAGGTATCTAGCGAACAGACGTACCTGACGAACGTCCATTCGTGCCTAAAACGACACATTTATTTCAATAGAACTAGACATTCACAAACGAAGTGCACAAAATCAGAATAAGTGCAGGAATTTTATTAATAGTAACAAAACCGGACGACAGAAAATGCTTGCAAACGGATTTTTTTTTTTTTTTGTTATAGACATCTAGAAGCAAATTATTTCAATGCTAGCAAAAAAAGCGAATAATCTATCGATAAGAAACATCATCGGGACATAGTACATGTTGTTTACCCCCTTCCTTGTACCCAACTATAAATAGCAAGCAAAAAACGCGACATGTCACTTTTTGTATTCAGATTAGAGACTGTTGCCAATTATATCCCTTAAAACCGAATATGAATAAATCAAAGATATCGGGAATAAACTGACTACTGCATTGGGCATTCCAACGAACGATGAAAATGCTAGGCGTGGGTTATGATATGGCATCCCTGTGGGCCTGTTGGCTTTTGATATGGCATCCCTGTGGGCCTGTTGGCTTTGACGGGGTCAATTATATATGTATAGTTATAAGCTTTGTCCCAACATCTCACAAAACCGTAATATTACGGTCATCGTCATGCGCAGTAAATAAAAACCTATCAATAAAGCCCAAAGTCGAACGGTTTTTATTTACTGCGCATGACGACGACCGTAATATTACGGTTTTGTGAGATGTTGGGACAAAGCTATAATAAGCATTGTTCGCGGTAAGAATACTGAACCGAATTATTACTAATAGTAACGATTTCGCAGGCGCAGTAGTTAAAAAGCGTTCGCGGAACAAAAAGAACTGAACTATTGGTTCTATTCTGTGTTCGCGGTAAAATTATTATTGATTTTGAACCGCTTGTCTATACCTGAAACACCGAAATATAATAGAGATTGCGCGCGCTGTAAAAATTCAGAATTGATAATAATTCGGGCATGCGCTCAAAGTATAAACTACTAATTCTGAATCAGTTCAGGATTGTTACCGCGAACGAAGCTATAGATTGCTCAAAGCCGGTCGCATTGCGAGCGGCCATATTGCCTCGCAAGTGCTCATTAATCAGAGTCGGTTTAGTAAAAATGTGTTTTAAGGTAGTTCACTCGTAAAACAGCTTTTCTTAAAAATTCAATGAAATAATTTAAATATAAGGTTAATGAAACTGTATCTTAAGTAACTAAAAAAAAAAAATATGAAATTTTTTGATCGTCTATAAAACGAGATATTATCAATCAAAATGTGCATAATTAACACTCTTGAAGCCTGTCAAGTAAAGCGCTGAATTTTTTTGACCGTTTTGGTAAAAAGATATAGATTTTTAAAATAAAAATATTTTTAAAGCAGTCAACGTGTAGTGGGGTACAATGATTACAACTTGGCAACATTTTAATCGCTACACTTAACGCGCGGTAACTCAAATGTATGTTAGATTGCTTTAGGCTTGTTTTCGTGCTTTCGGAAACTAGTTCAGAATCACTGAATTTTTTTTATTTTTACCTCCCTTCTAAATGGTTCTAAATTTTTAATATATATGAAGTTTGTAGTTTGTTTAAAGTCATGAACTAATTTTTATTAGAAATACAATTTACTGAAAATTTTACAAAAAACTTTCTATAAGGTGCAGACGTTTTTTCGACACACTATACACAAAAATGTTCATGTCTTATTGACTTGGACCTGAGAGAGAAATAAATTATTGCGTTCTTTGTCATTTATGACGCCTGTGGCTTTATCTAAGTACTTTAACATCTAACATCTGTACTTAGTTACTTAATATTTAAAGGCATTTTGTGACCTTCATGAGTAGAAGTTGGCAAATACCTACAAAGCACAGATTGCCCAATTTTCCCAAATTCTAATAGTTACAAGAAAAATCCCTTGCACAAGGGGTATGTTAAATTTCAATTTCATTTTATGAAATTCTAATCTTATATAATCATCGCAAGATAACAAACGTGTATTTATACATATAGAACTATCTATTGCCCAAATACACATCCCGTTTACTCGAGTTTAAAAAGTTAATTGTAGTGTCAAACGTTTATTTCCGCTAATGTTTTATAGTTTTGAAATAGCGAGAAGAGATAACATTCCGATTTAATGGTCCCATTTTAAAACTGTTTATTGCTTTAAATATTTTTGTTATCTCTCGTGCCTTTTTTTCTTGATTGTGATGACTAAGCATCACGAATTTGTTTTCCATTTTAACAATTTTCACATTTATCACGAATTGCAATTCTATAGTTCGATTCGTCTACGATTTCCATTTACAGTACGTTAATTTTTTTTTTCTTCACTCTTTAATATAATTAATACTGGATAGAAAAATAGTGTAAAATGAGGTAATGCAAAAATATAGTAAAAGTACAAACTAAATATGAAAATATTTATGTATTTTCTATTACACATTCATGTATTGAAAAATTTTTTGCGGTAAATAAATTATTGGTTTAAAATAGTAGTTTATGCAACAAGAGTGGATATGGACAATCCACTCGAGTTGTACAGTATATTTTTTCTACGACCCACTAACGGACTTTCCGCGTGGAAGGCAAGTGGTCTGTCCTTGCGTGTCCACGGCCACATTTCGGATTTTGGTTTTAATACTAGTAATTAAAATAGTATTATATAGTTTGATTAAAATTTTAATTTTTGTTTCCAAATATAAAAATATGAATAAATATAAAAATAAAAATGTTATTAATTATCGATTCTACGCAAAAATAACTCATTTTAATGTATATAAATGCTTATTTTTTCGTGTTAGGCATACGACTAGTATACAAGTTAATAAAATGGCAACAGGGCAACAGCCAGTCGTCGACAAGAATTAGAAGATATGGTGGTGGGATATTAGCCGAACTGAGAGCATAACGATATCATAATTGCCACATGTTGGCTGTAAAAGAACGGCTATGTCTAATACAAAATAATAAGTACTGTATAATCTCAATAACTAAAAAATATACTAACAATTAGTTTGACAGGATTGTCACTTACCTATTTAAAATTTTTAAAATGATAGTTGGGTGTCCAAAATATGAACTGTGATAGACGGATTTCATTTTTTGCAGTATTCACACTACCTAGAATGGATATGAGATATATTCAAGTTGATCTCAATAGCATACTTTTTCGTTTTGTAGTCTGTGCGTAGATAAGCTAATATCCATGTGGATGCAGAAAAAATATTGGTTGCATTAATATGTAAGTACAATATTTAATGCGGAAAAGAATTGCAAAAAAAAATATTAGTTGTATTAATATGTACAATATGTAATGCGGAAAAGAATTAATAAACTCAAAAACACGAAATCGAACACTAACAATCGATCAACACAACTTCATTCGGTATTAATTAATGTAACGATTAAACGATTTGTTAGACTGCTTAGAAGACTGCTTCTACAACAAGAATACAGTGGCCAATTAAGAGAATATCTTTTGTATCAGTAACCTAGGGTGGGGCCCGACGAATCTATTTCTTAGCCACCCAGAGATTCATACCTTAACCCTCTTGACTTTTTATTTTTGGGGTTCATGAAAGGAAACGTGTACTCAGTGAAAATAATGGACGAACAATTAATGAAATTGCAAATATATTTAAGCAGAAACCATCTAATTTCTATTAAACCAGTGCAGAATGTGCTTGCAAGAAAACTGAGGCCATTTTGAACATTTCTAAAATACACATTTTTGTAATTTAATTTTTTTAAATACAAACCAACTAAATATTAATATTTAGTAATAAATCATGTTTGTTTGACACACATATTGAAATAGGCCAAAATAAGTTTCAAAATGAATGTGATATACCAACGGTGGCACAATAGCCCATTTTTAACTTATACAAACGTTTTTCTTCCAAAGTTACTCTTACTCTTACCAGTTTCATAATGTTCAACATTATGCAACGGGTAGCTTAAAGTAGATAATTTTGACACTTGCTGCGATTGCAAAAAAATATCACTTTATATGTCAAAATTAGAAAAAATATGTATCCGACACTAATTTCAATGTATTTACTTTTATTAAATATGCAATTGACCTTTTTGAATTTGAATTAATTTTCCTAATGATGTGGGCTATTAAACTAATATACCTATTTTAATATTATATAATTGTACATAAATGCACATAGATGACTCGTATTCGTGAATCGCCGACGTATTAGTCTTAACACGTCGAGATTTTACGAAGCTGTTCTCGATATCGAACTGATCCGAGTATCTAACGTGTCGGCGATATCCGAATATGCCGCTCGCATCGTAGATAGTCTTGAATGTCGTATTAATATTTAGTTTGAATTTTGCCTGAATAACGATAAGCGGAGTTTGTTAAATTCAAAAATTGGTGAATATATTGTTTCTTATATGGAATTTGATAATATTCCTCCTGAACTGACAAATTATGTAAATAATTTAAATAAGACATAAGTTAGATTAAATATTTCATTTTGTTCAGTTTCATTTTACTATATTTAACTCCTACTGGGTATGAGGCCATGGATAAAGTACATTCTCTTACTCTGTTGGAATGAAAATCCGATACTCGTGGTTCTTCACGCTTTTTGGCGGAATTTTGTTCGAAACACGTTGTTCGAAAATTTTTCTTCAGAACACGTTTGTTCGAAAACCCTTAGTTCGAAAATACGTTTGTTCGAAAAACCTTAGTTCGAAAATTTTTACTTTCAAGTTTTTTTTATTTTCTCATTTTATGTATAATTTTTTCGCCAAGCAACCCGCAATGACTCCAGGCCGCACAGGTTAGGTAAATTAGATAAAATTTGTTTAATTTTTCTTATTGTATGTATATTTTTTTGCGAAGCAACCCGTAACGCCTCCAGGCCACACAGGTTAGGTAAATTAGTTAATATTTGTTTATTTTTCCTATTTTATGTATATATTTATTGCGAAGCAACTCGCGGTGACTCCAGACCGCACAGGTCAGTTAAATTAGTTAAATTTTTTTTTAGTTTTAATTTGAAAATAGGAAAATAATTCTATTCTTTAATATATTTTACATTTAGATTCAACCAAAAACTTGCTTTTTCCAATATTTTCGAACATAACGTTTTCGATTAAAAATATTTTCGAATAAAAGTTTTTTGAACAACCTCTCATTCGAACAAACGTATTTTCGAACAAACGTGCTTTGAATAAAAGTTTTTGAACAAAATTCCGCCAACCCTTCACGCTCGCGTTCAGAATATTCCACTCATATCGAATTTTCATTCCAGAATATACTATAAGCGCCCCATATTACCCATAATATCCTAATAGTCCATATAATACCCTAATAAATAGCACACAGTACCCCAATAAAGATTCTAAAGACAAACGTACTCATATGAGTTATTTA
Source organism: Psylliodes chrysocephalus (assembly GCA_927349885.1). Classification (NCBI taxonomy): domain Eukaryota; kingdom Metazoa; phylum Arthropoda; class Insecta; order Coleoptera; family Chrysomelidae; genus Psylliodes; species Psylliodes chrysocephalus. The sequence continues at coordinate 51,694,563 of OV651818.1, read as the reverse complement.
GCAATAATACATAAGAGTAATAGCTAAAATAAGAAAGTTCTAGTCGTTAAATCAGTTGTTGTGTCAGAATATTAAGACATTGTAGAAAAATACAATAATTATTGAATATTACCGTCATTCTTTAGGCTATGGTCATACTTAATGTCACCAAGCTGTGGCCGAAGTATCCATCCAACTAAATACTTCTTGGTCCTGGCCCTTCCACTGGACTGTCAAAATTGGTAATGACGAACTTAATTAAAAAATATGCCCTTGTGAAATTCAAGGAAAGGTGGGATAAAACAAGAAGATGCAGAGTTGCCAGGAAGCTTTTAAGTTACTCTGACAACACCACAACAAACAAATACTTGACTTTCACTATAGTATAACAATTTTTATTTGTGGGAGACTCATCCGCGAATTGAATTGTGGTCGGCTGGCAATAATGTATGCCTCACAGATGAGTCACCCTCAAATAAAAATTGTTATATTAACAGAATGTGCGCCTGATCACAAGCATTCCAACTGGTCATTGCCAGTGATGTAAAATTTCCATAATTTATATTTTTGGTAATTTAAGGTGGTAATTTACGAGTTTTAATTACCAAAATTAATTACCATGGTAATAAATTTGTGTCGTAAATTACTGTGGTACTGTGGACTAAATGAGATATCTGAAGCAACTATTTTATCTAGTTCAGTTTCGCTATCTACTTCAGACCAGTCGTGTTCATATTTAGATTCAGACTCCAAAGAAGATTGTAATGAACCGGATGAACATTCCGCTATATTAAAATATTGTCTGATATAAGCTACTTTTTGTGCCCTTTCATTTTTTAATCGATTTCTTTTATTTGTATGGACATTTCCATACGTTAAAAAGCTTCGTTCTGTGGCAGCAGTTGACGGCGGGCAGTTTAATACTTCTACAGCTACTTTACTTAACTTTCTTGTTGAACAAATCGATTTCCACCAAGTCACTGCTGACAGTTTTTCATTTTTTAGACTGGTATATACAACGTTTTTAGCAAATAGGGCTTCTTTTGATCTATAAATGGCAATACTTTTCTGCAAGTAAATTCCAGCTAGCTGTCATGTTTCAGTGTCTGTTGTAATTGACATAATTTTTTCTAAGCCTATTTCATTAATTACTTCGTATATAATGTTGCACATAAAAGTTGCTTCATGACGAGCTGCTTTCGTATCTACTATTTTATATAACATAGGCTCAGATGAGAATAGGATTACCATATTACAAAATACAATTCCCTGACATTTCTAATGATTATTCCAGACAAAGTTTTAAAAATCCGGACAAAATAATAAAACTTTTAACTTGAAATAATTACTATGTTTTATTTAAAAATCTGATGTGTCCAACACATGACTTTCCTATCTAGTTATTATAGGCTTTTTCTGGTTATTTTGTACAACCTATTGCAGCACCTCTATAAATGTTTAGAGGAGCACCTCTATAAATGTTTAGAGGCTAAACTAAATATATACATTTCCCTCATACATCTACCTCGAAACATTTTTCTATAGATATTCATTGAAAACGAAAATACTGAAAAATTTAAATTTGGCACTTTTCCTGCAATTTTTCCATTACGGTCCATTTTAGAAAAAATGTATAAACAAAAATTATAGAGATCGATATCGCAAACAACTTTTAGTTCAACGATTTTCATAAAAATCAGAATTTTGCACATTTTGTCAAATTTCTCGAATACGGACCATTTCAGGAAATTTTGACAAAGCAAAAATTATAGATAATAATATTAGAAGTAACTTTTATTTGAACAATTTTCTTCTCTAAACATAAATAACAGATATATTCCATAAAATATAAAAACGGCCTCCCATAAAGTACCCCCCCAGATGTTACGACTTTGTCCAAAATCTAATCATTTCACGTCAGACCGAAATAAAACTAAAGTTTAAAATTTAATGTTTTTTTCCTTATCCGTTTTTGAGTTCTTCAAAATTCGAAATGTACACATTTTCTCAAATATCTCGAATACGGTCCATTTTAGAGAAATTATGTATAGGATAAAAATTATAGAGAATTATATTACAAACAACTTTTATTTGAACAATTTTTATAAAAAAATATTTTTACATTTTGTCAAATTTCTCGAATACGGACCATTTTAGGAAAATTTTGTATAGAACAAAAATTATAGATAATATAAGAAGTAACTTTTATTTGAAGAATTTTCTTCTCCAAACGGAAATAACAGATATATTCCATAAAATATAAAAATGACCACCTATAAAGTACCCCCCCCCCCCCCCAGATGTTTTGACTCTGCCCAAAATTTAATCAGTTCATTGGACGCTAGAACAAAGTTTAAGTTTAAAATTTGGTGTTTTTCTGTGTATCGGTTCATGAGTTATGGTGGATACAGACACACACACAGACATCATCGTGAAAATAGTCAAAACGGATTCAGGGGACCTCAAAACGTAAAAATCCGTCGAAAACTCGAGGTCGAAAAAAATCATGATTCCTATACTTTCCTTATATCTGTATACAGATAGGAAAGTAAAAAAGTACCTACATACCATCAAAAACTAAGAACATAAACAAAAGTTCCTTAATTAAAAATCTTGAAATTACCTTAAGGAGGACATTGCGAATATTAGACCAACCATCAATTTGAATTCCCAGTCTTAGCAGTATGAATTTTTTCGTTTACGGACTTTTTTACACGATCATATTCACTGTTTAGTAATTTATTGAGGAAAGTTTTAATGAAGAGCAGTTATCCAGTGCTTATTTTCACCGAAGGTCGGCGACGCTTTCGCGAAATATGGTAAATTACAAGAAAATGCCGTATATAATGGTAAATAACGGTAAATAATGTAAATTATTTACCATAAAATCGGTAATTTACTTTGTAAATTACGAGTAAATTACTGTAATTAATTTCTGGTTAATTACGGTAAATTACCACGGTACTTTATCGGTAATTTACCAAATCACATCTCTGGTCATTACCATAGAGTTTTGACTAACACCAGTCGATATAAGAAAAGCACCTCTCGGCGACGTTGTCGACTACATCAAATCTGTAGACTAACGAGCTAAGAGGGGATGTATGGATGCACAATGCGCCTAGTGAGGTCTAAGTGCCATGGGACAATCCACCCACACGTTACAGAACGACATACTTAATTTGTAACACAAGACTTTAAACTTCAATTTTTTTAAAAATGCATAATTATTGTATTAGTTTAATACGATTCATAATGACGATGTTGAAGAAAATTCTAGATAATTAATTGAAAATATTTACAGAATTTTCTAAATTTCTAAGGAGAAACGTATTAAAAATAAAATCATCGTGATGTTTACAAAGTATGGGCCAAAATGATATTTACAGTTAATCAGTTTCGATCAGTAACTGTTTGTTATGATCAGACTTGTCGTGTGATTTGTTTAACTTGAAATTTTTATTAGAATTCAAACGACCTTTGTTTTACCGAGAAACAATTCTGCATAATAAATAAAAAACCAGAAATTACATCGATTAATTCTTGTATTGGCACCTTTTTCTTTCAATTCAAATGAACATATCGTCCTCGTCGGCAAGACCTTCCGTTTCTATTTCTAATAATAAGCTGACTAATTACCAGCACAGCGAACAGCCAATGTATAAAGCTAAAGGTAATATTTTTTCTCTAATTCTCTCCAGAGAGAAAGGTCAGTGCTGTGCCGTGGTGTTGTTGCTGTGGCGAAAAACATCGATTATCGATCGTGTTTTGAAATCTGTAATTGTTGTCTTATATTTTTTATTCCCAATTATAACGTACTTGCAGAGACAGTCGTAGATCTTTTACAGTGAAATATTCGAACTTTTTTAGGATTATTATTTTAAAAAGAGGTACATTTCGAACGTTAGTATTGTAATGTCGAACACGATTTTATTTAGTGGGCTTTTTTCGTTTCTTTGTGGCGCCTAGATTCAATCATTATTAAAATTATTAGATATTGGTCGTTTTCAAAATGTATGTACTCACAAGGAGCACTGTTAAACACAAATTACGTTTTGTAAATTGTTTTATTGATTCTCAAAATATTCCTCTTTAAAATCTATGTACAAAAGCAAGTGATTTAAATGTTTCAATGGCTTCTTCAGCTAATTCTGTATTAAGAGCGGAAAGTGATACTTTGCCGCCTGAGACAGAAAGTTGGCCGCGCGACGCATAGCGGAGGGCGACAATCTGTCGAAAGCGACAACGAACTTTTCACTCAAAATGCACACAACATTTTTTCTACGATCACATTATTTTAGGAAACTGATGTAGAAACTGAAAAGTTGTCGTAAGTAGTGTACAGTGTGTTGCCTATATCTAAGTTAATAATAAAAAAGGAGTTTATATTCAAAGTCTATGTTAACTTGAATAATAAAACAAAAAACATGTAACTTATACAAATAACTTGAAAATCATTTATTAAAAAGAAATTTATTATAGATAATTTAAATTAAGCTAGCAACAAAGCTGTCAACTTTGTCGCTCGGCAAGCGACAAAGCAGTCAATGACAATTCGCGGAAAACGTTAACTTTGCGGTTGTATTTCGAAGCGGAGAAGCCTACTTTGGATAGTGATCGTAGAAAAATATTTTAAACGAGTCGGCACTTCTTATACTAATTGACAGGTGGTTAAACATCTTCCCGCTATACACAATAGAGTCATGTACCAAACTGGAAGAGGGTATAGGCAAGGGAAGGTAAAACATTCTTCAAGTATTGCTAGATGTAATAATATTACATTTATATTTTTTAAAAACTAAAAGTATCGTTTTTAAAATAAACACACCAGTCAAGTGGGTGTTAGTATATTGTGCCTAATAAATAATGGCTTGCAAGAGATACCAGCATCAACTTTGCACATATGTCTTATGTCTATTCTGTAAGGCAAAGACTCTAGTGTACAACTCGGAAGATCATGTTCCCCAGAAACTTATAGCATATCGCAGATGGGATTCTACCAATGAAAAGTATATACTCCTTGCAACCAGAATATCTAAGTTGTATGCAACAGATCTTACTATAAAACAATCAAAACATCCAGAGCAACTTATCTAACCTAAAAGTATACATATTGTTCGTTATAAAAATAGATTCTTAGTATTTATATTCTACTTTCTAAAAATTAATAGAAGATATCCTAAACAAAGGGGCACCCCGAAGATTCCATTTGTGCCCGAGACACTGTACAAATTGAGGTCGATCGAATAGATACGATTTGAAAAGGTTAATTAAAGTTGGATGACATCCTAGTGTATTTAATTTGAATTGCAATATCGATGTTTAGCGCACACATGTATTAAGTAAAATTTTGGGATAAATTGTGTTAAATGCATGTACCTACTTATATGTGTACAAATAATTTATCTTTATTTCGCTTTATTATGTAATCAGAAACAACGAAGAAGTGTTGAAAGGGTTTGGTAGTTACATTTCATGTGTACTAACAGAGCTATAGCTTTAAACTTTTAAACTTAAATTGTGAAATATTAGCCAAATGTTATTTTTTTTGTAGCTCGATATTTATCGGTATGTTTTTACAGGCATGCATCGGCCTTTACGTGTCTAGAAATGATCTGACTATATGTGTTGTGTCTATGATTACCGACTTTTGCATTAGGTGGTATGTATTTGCTGGGATACCCAATTTTAATAGGTTCCCTTTAAGGTTTGTGGGTACCAGTCCCATAGCAGAGATAATAAGCGGGATAACTTCTTCGTGTTCCAATTTCCAAAGGCCTTTGATTTCTCGACATAGCGGTAGGTATTTGTCTATTTTTTCTTTTATTTTCGTGTCCATATTGTTGTTTGGTATTGATACATCTACCAGGTAATCCGTTTTGTCCCGTTTGTTGACGATTGTTAAATCTGGGGCCTATTTCATGTTGTTGTTGTTCGCATAGCTGAACTAGATCGAGGATGCCTCTTACGCCCTCTTTGCGTGGTAACGTTAGTCGATGCTTGGAAGACCGGGGGTGATATTTTCTATGGGCCGTCTTTTTTGTTCGTATTTGTCGATTTATGTTTTCCAGCTCTGTGTAAGTCCAATTAACCACTCCAAACGAATAGGATAAAGTAGGAATTGCATAGCTGTTTATTGCTTCAGTAAATCGCGATGAGTTCAGTTCTGTTTTTAGTAAAGATATTAACCGAGATGTAAACTTTTTGACAAGCTTCTTTGATTAATTTGTGTTCGATTTTATTCGTCTGAAAGTAGCCAAGATATTTATATGGATGTTATGATTGTTTCATTATCTAACTGAAGTTCTTCATCAACGATAAGTCTTCCTTTATGTACGTTAACCGTCTGACATTTGCTAACTCCGAACTTCATACCTATATCTTTGCTGATTTTATAGACTAACCATAGCCTAAAGAAGGCTATGGACTAACTTCATTAGTGTATCCAGCTGTTTCTTCGTCGCGGCATACAATTTAATGTCGTCCATATACAAAAGGTGACTTATGGTTTGTGAATTACCATTTGTTTTGATATTAAACCCATAGCCTGTAGATTCAATGGCTCTTGATTATTATTAATATTATTATTATTGTTTTGTTGCACTACCTCAGTCTCGAGCAGCTGGGTAGGTGTTTTATCCGAAGCTTTACCAAAGCTCTTGTGATTTTAATAGGTTGTAAATATATTTTTTATGCTTCATATCAGGTTAGTATTCTTCGGAGGATGTGTCCAGAGCCTAACAATGCTATTTTCTGGACTTCGTATGCATTTGCTTTACCGGGGATTTGTTTTAGATGGTCACCAAATCCTTATTATTATTATTATTATTATTATTTTTCTTTCTTCTCCGATTTCGTTGTTTTTCGGGTATATTTTTTAGTATTAAAGTGGTTACTTTCGGATTAATTGAGTCATCACTGAATGTCTTCTTTTTTTCTGTTTGTATTTCTTGTTTTCCTATAGGTGCACAATATTCGCAAGTGTCTTTGCTTCTTTCATGGTGGTTGACACATTCTATATCTAAAGCTATTTCTTGGGCGGTATTAATATCCTGGATGTTTATCTCTTCCATTTGAGATCTATTATGTTTTTCTTTAGTTTTATTATCCTTGTCATTGTTAGGTTTTTGTTCCGCATTTGTGTTTTTTATCTTTTCTAAAATTTTATCTATTTCAGTCTGGGAAAGTCTTTTCTGCTGTATTATTTGTCGTCTTTGATTAGCTAATGTTATTGCATTTAAGTTAGGACGAGAGCTTGGGTTGCGGTTTCTCCACATTTCATAGTTCTTCTGCGTATTTCCAGTTCCAGTTGTTTCCAATATGTAGTAGTAGCATAGCATAACTTCTTTGCATTCTTCGTGGCTCCATTTGCTTCTATTTTGACTTTGTTTACTCCTATCTTCTGTTTTTTGAGTTTCATTTTTGTTTAATTTTCTTTGAATTCCACTAGGGCCCGGTTGAGTATTCTCGTTCGGGTACTCTAGTGAATTGATAAGCGAAGTATTCTGATCTTTAATATTTCTAGTTAGTGTCAAATTGTCCCCCCCAGAATCCGTGGGACAGACCGTTGATCCGGTGCAAGATTTTGAGATGTGTTCTCTACTTGCCTGGGGTAGTTCCTCTTTTTGTGTTTTGTTCGACATTTTAACTAGGTTTGGTGAAATGAATGGTAAGGAAAAAGGTTAAAGGACAGCGGGCAGCCGCTCCAGTTAGTCGCCTTTTACGACAGGCAGGAGATTCCTTGGGCCTATTCTTTTTATTTCCCGGCACCCACACGGGTATTATTATTATTATTAATTATTATTATTGTTATTATTATTATTATTATTATTTGAGAGAATTATCTCAGGTTAACCTGGGTTATTTTTGCAGTATTCTGGGGTGCTGGTGCACCAACAGTATATGCTTGGATTCGGCTAATTTGTCTGTGAGCCAAGAAATCTTCGGACAATGTGGCACGTGTCAAGCACCACAGATTTATTTATTTGTGTTAAGTTGTGTTTAACATTTGGTTGTTATAGATGTTTTGTAAGTGTAAGTGGCACAATTATTATTATTATTATTATTTTTGTTGAAGTTCCGTTGTGACGTAACCTGTGGCTCCGACCCCACAGGGTGTTACGCGGAAGGCCATAGTGAAGACGATCACTCCTCGCGTCCGCTCGGTCAGTAATCGTCGGCCAAACTCATTTGCCTCAAAAGACGCATTGAACCGAGAACGACGGCTTTTTGCATGTTCGTCACTAGATGTTCGAGCGATGCACGGCATGCCGGTATTTTCCTCAGCTCTGTCAAGATATTATTATTATTATTCTTTCTTTTGTGTGTGCCATCGGCTTCAACTACTAAGGTTATTTCGCCTCGTGTTCTGTGTATGCTTTGTTACTGTTTCCCAGCGCCACTTTAGGAACAGCACTGTTAATTAGAACCCAACAGTGGATATTATCATTATTATTTTTTTGTGTCATCGGCTTCAACTGCTAAGGATATTTTGTCTCGTGTTCTGTGTAGGCTTTGTTACTGTTTCCCAGCGTCACTTTAGGAACAGCTTTGTTAATTAGAACCTAACAGTGAATGGTCGAGTGGGGAATCCTACCAAGGCATCAGAATTAATTTTAAATAAATAAATTAAATGAAAAAATCCCGGCCAACGGTGGGATTTGAACCTGGGACCCTTGGATCCGCAGGCAGAGACAGTACCAGTGAACCACCCACCTCCCTCATTATTTTTTTTTTTCATTGGTGTTTTCGGTTCATCAACTAAGGTCATTAGCCTCGTGTTCTATGTAGGTTATGGAATTAATATTACCCGTATTATTATTATTAATTATTTTAGAGAATTATCTCAGGTTAACGTGGGTTAATATTTTCTTTATTATGGGGTACTGATGCACCAACAGGATATGCTTGAACATGGCTATTTTTTCTGTAAACCAATAAATCTTTGGACAGTATGACATGTATCAAGTACTACAGATTTTTTTATTTTCGTTAAGTTTGTTTAATATTCAGTTGTTTTTTAATTTGGCGCTTGGTTCTTTTTAAATAAGCATATAGTCCATTTGTTCATTAATAATCCTCAAGCTCTTAGTTATCGGCTGTACTTGCCTTTTAATAAAAAATGTTTAACATTCCTTCCGTGTCAGGTCTGCCAGTATGATACCTCAACTGGATTTCTCTCTAAACATAGTCTTTTTTATCTTCCACCCGGTATTTTATGGCCCGGCAATACTTACTAAATACTGACTAATTGTCATAATTTTCTAAAATTTAAACTGCTACAATGAACTAATTATTAACGAAATGATTTTTTTATGCCCATGAAAGATGTAGTCTTTATTGAAAGCAATATCACAACCTACAATTTTGGAACAGTAAGACATGCTATGAATTTATTCGATTCAACTCGTATATTAGTTTGTTTATTTGTATATGTCTGATGTCATAAATCTAAATATCTTAAAATACATTTTACTTCTGAAATGAGAACATAGTTTGTATATTATTAAATTCGTAATTTTTGATAAAAGGTAATTTATTCTAGGTTAAAAATAAAATATTTTGGATTATTTTAACAGCAAAATTCAAACAAATATAACTGGTCTATTATTAAATGCGTACATAGTAATGAAGAAATTTGTAAACAATAGTAATAAAGTATACATTTTTCGTTATTCTTTTCAAAATTTCCAAGCAGATTGTTGATAAGCATTTGAAATAAATGATTTTTGGTTTTTTGGGCTACAAAAAGACGTATATTTCTAGAGTTAAAAAGAGAATCTGAAGTATATTTAAATTTTGAAATAAATTACGAATACTGTCAATTTTTAATGCAAACAGCAGACAAATTGAGGATCTTCGAAAATTTGAATTATTTTACAATTCATAATGTTGTAGAACCAGGCCAAAATAATTTATAAATACGAAAACCGGACTATCAGTATCGAAGGTCGACGAATTTCTAGCCGGAAATGATTTTTGTTTATAGATTTTAGACTGAATAAATAAATAACGAAGTAGATCACGAAAATAGTAAAAAATTAAATGTCTGAATTTCGTATAATAATTATTTTTAAATATTTGAAAAAAAAATAGTAAATTAAGTGTTCCAAAATATTTAAAAATATATAATAATTAAAATCACTTTATAAAAATGTATAAAAGATCCTCGAAATATAAAACTACCGTTAGGTTTTAATTTATTTACTAAAGGTCAAAAAATGCTAATTATACATATATTTATTATGTTAAAGCAAATACGGGAAATTGATATCATTGGATAACAATATTTTCGACAACCCGCACATATAATCAACTGCATAATATCATTATACTTACATTACGACAGATTTTTTTGAAATGCATTTCTTTTAGCAAATAAGCAATGAAATAGAAACAGAAAGTTATGTACTATTATGGAAACACTTTATGTGACTTCAATCAAATTAAAAATCTCAAAACTGGCGAGTTCAAAATCTAACAATCATTTGAAATAAAAAAAAATGAAAAATTAAGTAAATAATGGGTTGTCACTTCTCTTATGCTCCGGTTTCTCTGTCTGATTTTGCTTTCTCCGCTTCTGAAGTTCTACTCGGCTCTGCTCTCCTGCCTGATGTTCTAGTTCACACCTCCACTTTTCTCTCTATAAAAACACATGTTTTCTACCTTCACACAATTTTTTTTAATTCATATTTCCAAAATAAACCATACTTTTCAACATAAACAAGACTTTTTAAATTGCATTCCTATGACACATCTTTTTTATTTAACTTAATGTCCTTATCATTTGTTTTTTTACAAGCCTCAGTTTGATATTTTTCTTTTAATTGGTGTTTCCATATCATACTCGCCCCACGTTGGGCGCCTAAATCAATAATCTTCCAAAATCCCCATGACTCCAGAATGGTGGCACAAAATTGATCGAAAAAACAATATATCGAATTGATAGAAAAGGAAAATGATCGAAAAAACTTATCAAAAATAGATTTGATAGAAAAAGCAATTGATCTAAAAACAAAATACATAAATTGAGAAAAATAAAACTTAACTAATGTACCTAACCTGTGCGGCCTCGAACTATCGCGGGTTACTTCGCAAAAAATTAGAAAATTTAAAACAAACAACTTAGCTAATTTACATAACGTGCGTGAGCGATCGGTTAAATTTAAATGACTAAAGTTTTTTATTTTTCTCATAATTTATATATTTTTTTTGCGAAGCAACTCGCTATGGCTCTAGACCGCACAGGTTAGGTAAATTAGTTTTAAGTTTTTTTAAAAATTTTATGTAAAAAAAGTTGCGGATCTTACTGTTTTGATACAAGGTTTCATTTAGCGCTATTTTGTAGCGGTATCTTTGATTTTCGATCTAATGAATTTTAGATCTATTGTATTTACGATAAAATTGTCCGCACTTTTGCATCTCACTTTTACGTCTTATGTCAAACTCAAGCTAATGGAGGCTAGTCAGTTCTTGTGAATTTAAATGCTTTATCTAAATGTTATATAAAAACATTTTCATTTAGTAAATCTTTAAATATAAAATTATTAACTTCAAATTAATGAAAATATGACTCTAAGTCGCCATTTTGATTACACTTTTCGAAGTGCGTACACTTGTCATATCGCAAAATAGTGTTTATGTCTTACTTTTCCTATTTCTTCTACTTTTCAAACGAATATAACACAAAATCTGTACCACATAAACAACTTTATTCAATTTTTTGATTAAGCGACTAGTTTCGGCCAACTGGCCATCTTCAGGCCTACAATATAAGAACTTATGTCTAAGGAGAAAAACATACAGATCAACAATACTTACATTCATATATAAAATTATCTTCTACACCAGATTATTGACATTGGACAGAATGAGTTACATGATTAATTAAAAGTATAGATGAAGATTATGTGGTAAACATAAGTAAAATAAATGTTATTAAAGGTTTCTACTTTTCGCCATAAACACTGATTGAAGTGAAAGTTACAGCCTGTAATCTGTGCATTGGAAAAGCATGAACGTAGTGTCTGAATTCCTGCTAATTCGAAGTCGATTTTGAAATTTTTCTGTACCCATTTTGGAATTATGTGTTGAACACTAAAATATGGAAAAAAAATCTGTTCTTGTGCTATCGTGATCTTCATTGACCTCAACTATTTTGAAAATTTCATCATAGGTGTCTATATTATTTTAAGTTTTTCTCCTATATTAATTACAAAACCTGAAATCCCCAAATACGCAAGAAATTTCTTACACAATTTGCTGTATTTTATATTCAGGTACATAATGGGCGTTAAATGAGAGTACATTCTTTATGAGTTTAAATGAAACCGTTTAGAAGTTATTGAACGAAATGTTACTGATGGTCGATAATCCTCTTAATTACACTCTCAGGTAAAAGGAGTCAAGTAAGAAACCGAAAGGTTCAAATGAAGGTATCAAAATAATTGCGGGAGCAAATAAAAATAGTTTTAAGTGTAACCGGTACAGTGTCCAAGTCCCCAACTAAGTAGACACCACAATTAAGTGACATTTAATTTAAGAAATTTCTGGAATTTTTCGAAATAACTGAGCTGTTTACGCTTACGACGTGTTGTTGGTTTTACCCTCCGTAGATATAATATAGCATATAATGTAATTAAACGTTTTTGAAAATAGACTATACTGACTCATATTGCACCGTTAATTTAAATAATAATAAGTCGCATTGATTCTCCCTAATTCCCTCATATACTTTCCTTCTTCTTCTACCCTCGACGTCTAGATGTTTTTCTAAATTTTCGAATGTTCTTCTTAATTGATTTTTATAAGGTAGGCTTCATCTCTTACTATTATAAATATGTTTAGACGATTCTATTGTTTGTAGGCCTGATGATGGCAAATTAGCCCGATACCTGTTGCCGTTTCACTTCAATATTAAATTTTATGTTGTACATGATTTTGTGTATTATTTTGTTATTACATTGACCATATTTGAGAAGATGCATACCCTTTTATAGCGATATACTGATTGCAAGTACACAACAATAAATAGCAAATAAAACCACTTAATTTCGATTTCCCTATGAAACGGAATAACTCTCCAATTTTGGTAGGTATGACTTTTACTAATATCACATTACTTGTTTTAATGAAGTGAAAACTAATATTCTTCGTTTCGTAAATCTCACAACAAATTATACCTACACGATAAAAATTCTCATTATTTTCGTCAACAATATTTGAATATCGCCCACATGGAAGTAAATTTCTTAAAAAAAAATATTTCACGCTGATACAGATACCTACTTACCTATATCAAAAAAATCGATAAGAGCTAACGGCAAATGCGTAAGCGATTTTATTTATTATTGTTTTTATTTAATGTTACATTCTAAAACCGGTCTTAAACTAATTAAACAATGGGTTCTGTAATGACTAATGAAATGACTACCTAATTTTTTTATGTATGCTGGTCTGGTGGTAGTGTTATTCCATTTTTTTTTTGTTATTTTATTGGTACGCTTGAGGACATATTCAATAAAATGTTTTTATTGATTATCATAATCAATTAGCTGATAAAAGCTAAATGGGGTACTCTAAACAATAGTCAAGGTCTTTCCTGTGTCTTTTGCTTTTTTATCTCATGGATGAGGGCGTGTCCCCTTGAAACATAGTATTACTTTTATATCCGTTTAAAAATTTATTTTTCATGTTTATACATTTTTATTTTAAACTTTGATAGTCGCTAATATTATCATTTTTCAATTAAAAATCTTTTGTCACATTTTCACATGCAGAATTCTTCTCATTCCAAGACGTAGCGCGATTTTTGCCGCATTAAAATTTTAAATCTAGATGAATTGACAAGAAGTAAAATTTGCATTGAAAAACGCTTCTTGTTTTAATTAGAGATTAACCTTCATGTAGAAGTTAGTTATTACAAAAACCAACTCTTAAATGTTATAGGTTAGAAGGGTGCGACGTATGGCAGTTTGACAGAGTGAAACTAGAAATCAAAAAGTTATTTGGTCTGTCTAGTTTTAAAGGGTGATAATTTATTGAGAGCATTTTGTTATCCGTCTAAATTTGCATAACTTGTATTTGGAAAAATTATTTAACAATATAAACAGATATATGCGTTAGATTTTACCGTGTTTTTCTGTACACTTTCGTGAACTCTTTGAATAATTGAGTTAATATTATTTGACAATTTTTATCAATTTTTCGTCACCTTTTTTTTTAGAAATTTCACATTGGCGTTTCGCCTGTGATTTCTCAAAATCATTGATACGGTACTCTTGTAAAGAATTAAATTTTTAAATCTAATTTGCTGTGCACCATGCAGTGTTTTCAAATACAGTTTGTTTTGATTGGCGTGTTAGAAAAAAGAGATGTATTATAGTTTTAAATATAATCAAATGAAAACACTTTGATGTTTTGAAAAGGAAACAAAAAAAAATTAATAATAATCGATAGGTAATTTTTTGTTGGTTCTAAAAATATAAAAATTTCAACTTTAGGGCATTAATAAAAGCATTGCTGCCGAAAAACCCATATATGGATTGTATGTTAAGTCTAGGCCAAACTCCAAAATCTAGGAAGGATATCTCATGTATAGTTACTTTCTCTTGTTTTTCTTTCTTGAATCTGACCTTAATAGACCTTCACAGTAACAGTTTCCTTTTCCTGCTAGCATTATTTACAAAGTTTCTTCTTTCAGGCGGATGATATTCATTATTCAAATGCTTGTTAAACCTATCTATGTCCGGAGATATATTAATAGATAGGGGCGCTTAGTTCCACAGTAATGGGCTATATTAGTCAAATTTGATTTTAAACTTTAACATTTACCAAGTATTTTAGCATAATTTTGCCGTTCAATCAATTCAATTCAAAATCTTTATTTACATATTTACAGTTATTAATTACAGATTGTTTCACAATTTTTAACAGGTATATTAATTATGTAGTAATATATCTATAATATCTTGTGTCCTTTTCCTTTTCTGTGTACTTTTTCTGTCCTGTCTTCCATACTCCTTGTCCTTGGACATTATTATGTCAATGTGGCAAACTTGGGTTATCAATATTTGGGTATAGTTAGATTTTTGTCTGATTTTAGTTTTCTTAGTTGTCCCTGAAAAGTCACTGGAACCCAAAGAAATAATTATTAAAAGTGACAATTTTGTCTCCTATGTCCCGTGACGTGTACCAAAAAAATTCAGAGAATGTTAATTTTGTTGCCAAATGTCTACTTTAATTTTCCTATTGAAATAGAAAAATATTTAGGTGTCTATTCTTTAGTTTAAAAAAGGTAACGTCTATTAAAATTATTGATACTATATTTTAAAATTTTTGTAGTAATTACAACATCATTATATTCTTTAAAAAACCAAGTGACAGAAACTTCATATATGAGCCCCTTCCCATTTCAGTTGGCCCACCTATTGATATTTTCATTCTATAACGACAATAATTATTAGAAAATATTAAAGATTACATGCTTTTTAAATCATAAATTAATTAACAATGCATCAATTTACAATTATATTAGAACTAGAAAACATCAACTTTTTATTTATTTTTATATTTATTAATACATGGAGCATTAATGCAATATTTCGACTCGAATTCATTAGAAAATAAGCCAGAATCGAAGGTAGCTTTGAAAAAATAACAAACAATAATGCAGATAACTGTCGCAAGATAATTTAACCTCTTTTAAGCTAATTCTGTTTATTAAAATGGGTAGAGGAAAAATCATTGACGAAAAAATACGTTTTCTTGTTATAAAATATTGCAATTCTGGAAAATCTAACTCGGAAATTGCAAATATATTAGATTTATCTCAATATAGTGTAAGAAATATAGTTCGAAGATACAGAACTACTCGAAGGAACATCTATACAGATAGCAGACAAGCACTACTCACCCTGAATAGACCACGAATTTATTCAGGGTTAGTACTAGAATGTCGCGAATGTTTGGCCGAAGTATCCATCAACAATGTGGTCACCTTAAGATGGATCAAAGGTCACGCCACATCGAAAGGTAACCGTCTCACCGATTCACTAGCCAAGAAAGCAGCTAACCAAATACTTTTTGGACCTGGCACTTCTATTGGTCTGACAAAATCGGTAGTGACAGACCTAATTAAAGAACTTTCCCTTGTGAAATTTAAGGAAAAAAGGGATGAAACAAGAAACTGCAGAGTTGCCAGGGAGCTCTTCAGTTATCCTGACAACACTGCAGTAAACAAATACTTGACTATGACTAGACAGAATCTGCGTCTGGTCACAGGCATTCTGACTGGTCATTGCCAAGTACGGAAGCATCTCCATATCATGGGACTGTCAGAATCCGCACTCTGCAGAGGGCGCGAACAAGAAGATGAGACCATCGAGCATATCCTTTACGATTGCCCGACGCTCTTATTTATAGAAGATTTGTGTTCGGCGAGTATCGGCTAACACCGGCCGATATAAGAGAAGCACCTCTTGGCGACGTTGTCAACTACATTAAATCTGTAGGCTGGCTCACGAGCTAGGTGGTGCCTATCATCTTAGGAGGATGCACAATGGGCCTAATGAGGCCTAAGTGCCGTGGGGGGTAACCCACCCTCCACACGTTACAGCTACAGAGAACTAGAGGTTCACTCAGCCTAAAGCCCCGTCATATTAGAAAAAGCAAGATTACAAATGCCGATAGACGAGCATTGAGAAGAATTATTAAAACCAACCGTCGCGCTAATTACCTTAAACTAAGTGCTCAGTGAAGTTGGAAGACGAATTTCGAGATCTTCATGTCATAGGGAAGCTCGTAAACTGGGATTTGGGACTTACAAAGTAAGCTTGTAATAATAAAAACAATAAAAAATTGATTGAAAACACTAAAACAATCAAATATGTTTGCTTAAAATTGACAATATTGTTACAGGTTAAAGAAAAACCACTAATAACGGCGAAACAGAAAAAAATCGATTAAGATGGGTAAAAGAATATATGAGTTGGGCTTCTCATCAATGGGATGCAATACAATGGAGTGAGGAGGCACGATTCGAAGGTTGTGTTGGAGATAGGAGAAGTCGAGTTACTCGCAAAAAACATGAGGCGTTCCATCCAGACTATCTCAAAAGAAAAGTAAAATTTCCCGCATCGGTTATGGTCTGGGGCAGCATGTCATCGAAAGGTAAACGGAAACTGCATTTTATTGAAGGAATTGTAAGTGAATACAAATAAATATTTGGACATTTCGGAGGAATCACTTTTACCGACTATGGAATTATATTTGACATCAGGGAAAGATTTTGTATTTCAATAGGATGGAGCAAGATGTCTAAAAAGGTCCTAAAATGGATAGAAGATTTGGAATGGGTTTCTAGTAGTTCTGATTTATCACCAATAGAAACGTTGTGGCATGGGATGAAAAAGGTACTTAAGAAACATCCTGTAAAAACCATACTTGAACTTAAACAAAACTTCAAGATATATGGGATTCGTTTACACGATAATTTTGCCGAGGCTTAGTTTACCATGCCGCAAAGAATTTCCGCTGTAATAAAAAATAAAGCGACGTTACTCAGTGGTAAACTTTAAAATTGATTATTGTTTAATTCCAACTATTTGTTTAATTTTTCTTTATTTTATGTTAAATAAAGGTTTTTGTGATTAAACTATATTAAACATATTGTTCAATGAATAAAAATTGGAAAATTCATGCAGTATTTATATTTTTAATCTTTAAATGTCAATTTCCTAAATATCAATAGGTGGGCCAACTGAAATGGGAAGGGGTTCGTTTTAAAACTGAAATTAATCCATATAATTTTGTTTATATTTCTATTTTTGAATCTTTTGTATTAGGCATTTCAAACAAATGAAACACGGTACTAATGTTTGGTATGTCTAAAGGGTAGCGATATACGATGTGGTCTATCTACAATACGTGAAATCATAAATAATGGATTAAATTAAATATTTTATATCGAACACAATGTAAGTATTTAAAAAAGCCGCCTATAAACTTTCTATAAATTGGCAGGCTTGGCGACTACTATTTTAAATAAAAATATCGTACAAGATGGAAGATGTCGCAACCCTCTTAGATTTACTAGCCCTTTCCACTGGCAGCTATTGTTTGACAGGTCGTTGGAATGCCTAATTGAGCATAAAAGTCAAATAAAACAAAACAACTAGAAAAAAATACAGACCACTAAACCTATACCGGGTGATTCGGGAGGAAGTGGCAATATTGTAAGAACAGTCAAAATAAGCTCGTGTGTCAAGTCCAATTTTCATTTGTTTCAGAGATATTTTGATTAATTGTAATTTAAAAAGTAAACAAATTTATTACAAAATACATTACAAAAATAAATAGTATTAATTTACAACAAATTTTGGAAAACACCACCGCTCACTTCGATACATTTATTATTTAGGCAATTTTGCAAATATTAGTGATAGTGAAAATTTAAAATTTCGCGGCTAAATTTAAAGTTCCTAACAGGGTACTAATTATTTTAAAAGGTGTCTTTTTGGTTTTCGCTCCCAGAATTACGTGCACAAGGTCAATACATTAATGTACCAGACAATTTGGCTTCCTCGATATGCCTTTAAAATATTGCCACGTCCTCCCGAATCACCTTGTATACGCATTACCTAAATGTTTTGAAAATATTCGCCTTTCTAGTATAACATTTGGCAACGTAACAATGTGTAGTCATTCTATAAGGTGTTTTTTCGTGGAAATATTCCTCAATAATGGATTTTCAATCACAATTTTCTTCTAAATGGACGAATTAATGTAATAAATGCCATTATTGATTGTTTCTACGTAATTATGATTAAAAATTCCGATGCCTTTGGATCCTATTAGGCTAATTCTGCGTCTCCACAAGTAAAAGTGATTTCCATTTGTTGTGACAACTTCCATGCAAATACAATGTCCACAATATGTATTAAATTGAAATCACTTTTTGTTAAAAATAATAATTGGTGAATTTAGATCTAACTTAGTAACAAATTGTTAATTACAAGTATTTCTTGCAGTAACAAGAAACGAAATTTAATTTAATAATTGTGAAAAATCAAATATATTAACAATTTTTAATAAAAACCTAATATTTTTCTCATAAACATAATTGTAATGTAGCGACTCTTAATAAAACAAAAGAAATACCTAATTCTAAATAGAAATCTATCACCATACACCATGGGAGATCTGACCGACTTTTGGTTAATATTATTAATGGGCTTAACAATAATTATTTTTTATTGCAAGAACTAAGAGTTCTGGCGAATAGCATAGCGTGATGTGGCATTTGAACAATTCGAAATCGGCATTGTTATGGCCGCCTTTAAATAACTATAATCAATTTCAACATTAAACTTGATGTATAGGTAACGCGTCGCTCTCACCTTTATACAACAACATTAATAATACCATTTGATTGAAACATACTATCTAATTCATTTTTGAAATTCATCGTGTTTATAGAACAATACTGAATATGTGTCTAATAAAAAATGACAAATGACTAATAAATAATATTGATAGGAATTTTCACAAAATGCAGTCAACTTTTTTATTTTTTGTCAACATATTTATAATAAATAATAGCTTAGAAACTGACTAATTGATTTTTTGAAAATTAAAAAGTTTGCATAATTACTTTTCATTAACGATTGCTATTAATGAATGTTTTTCTATCAATCAAGGAATTTAAAATAGCCAAATAAATGAAAACATGAGTTCCACAAGGAACTATTTTAAGACCTTTGTTTTTCATAATATACAGTATCGGCTATTGAATACTTTCAAATACGGTTTACTCATGTCGGAGCAAAAACTACAGAGAGTTCGCGTTAGAAACATTTTTTTGTGGATCACTCTTTATAAGACAAGAACAAAAAATAGTTCTAATGTACAAACCATTCAGATCAAATACGCCGTATAGTCAAAGATGGCATTATCTTGCAGCATAGTTATACAGCTATTTGCCTGAAATATATAAAGCATGTTTAAAACTTTCTATTAAGTAAATACAGATCGAGAAGCAATTCATAAACTTATTGATTAAGGAAAAATTTGCAGTGCATTTAAGTTTTTTCTTTTAGTTTAGTTAGGTACTAAAATAAACAAAAGATAACTTCATGCGCAACTCGCCAATTTTTTATCTCCCTTTTTTATCTCCCTTTTTATTTTGTTAAAAAAAATATGCCTTTTACAACTTTGATGCAAATTACAGTAGTAAAATATTGTAAAGAATCTAAATTTTCTTTAGCAAAAAAATAAACAATACGATTATTTAAAATATTTACCTAAGACATACATTAAATAATGAAATCAACACGCCCTGGCATCAAGATCTGTCACTGTCAAACTCATGATATTTAAGGAAAGCCGAACCAGAATCAATGGAAAGCTGATTTTCTTCGATTTACTATATTATTTAACAGCCACTTTATAGTTCGAAATTTTTCTTGCTGCAACTAAAGTTGCTGCAATTCCTATTGAGCGAAAAAGAAATTGCTGTCTTCCAAATTTCCAAATATTTGTTGAGAATGTATTTACAATTGTAAATTTCTTTAAATTTTAACTAATTTGTTAATCTTTTTTCAATTTTGTGAATAGTGAGGGTGGCATGATTCCTTAATTCCACACAAGCTAACTTGCTTCTGGAGATCAGATTTGATTTGTAAGGGCTTATCCCACACTCACTATTCCCAATACCAGTTTTTTGTCACTTTGTTTGTTTCTTGTAATTTTTAATTTGTTCAAACAATTGTATATATACTATTTTAACTTTTGACTTAAAAGTCTAATTCAGATTTTATAATATATTTTTTAAAATCTTTTTAAATTGTAAGTTTACATCCACAATTTTTGTAGATGAGTACTGATGATGGCAAATAAGCCGAAAGCGCTTTGCATTGATTAATAAAAAAGTTTTGCACGAAATACAAGTTTTTCCTTTTGAATCTAAACTACGTGCACACAGCTGTCAACCTTTTTTGGTTATTTTAAAGTTTATTAGGCTCTTAAATTTTAATGAACGTTCTTGCAACCGGCTGAAACTACCTACTAAAACTAGAAATATATGTTCTTATAATTATCAAGTTGTAACGATGCTAGTTATATCATTAATTTGTATTGTGAAAAGTAATATAATTCAGGATTTCAAAAAGTAGGTATTGAAATATGCAAATTTCCTAATCAGTGATAATAATTCTGCACAATTTGTAATTACATTAAGCAGTTTTAATAATTAATACATAACGGATATACAGGAGTCTTATTTTTCAGTACCGAGCAAATTTATTGATATCTCAAGTTTGTTAATAATAAATACATTTATTCACCTATTTAAAATATCAAGTTTGTTGTATGAGAGTCTACCTTTTAAAATTATCAACCCTTAAGAACCTATTTTAAACCTTCTCAGTTCAATTTGAATGATACTTAAATAGTATTCCAGGTTTGAGCAATAATTTTTCGTCATAAAATCTTTAATTAAGACTGTATACTTATTTGCGATCTTTTGAAAGAGCGTAATATTAGATTACCCGATATCATTGTTTTGAATCCGATTGAATTGGCATATTATGGAATTTGTAAAACATTTTAAAACAAACACATTGCGTCATTTTTATAAACATGACAAACTTATTTCGGATAAACCAATAACGAAGACCTTTATTAAATTATTTGTACTATGAACGTAAATGTATACGTGAAAATTGAAATCTACGCATGCGTATTTAAATATTCTTCACGTTCACGTCTACATGCATACGTAAGCTTACGGAATCTGGCGTATGTACGCAACGCAAACAAAATAACCTCCTTTTAATTGGGAAACAAGAAATCCTGATATTAATTGGCATTATCTGTCATGGCACGTACATTTCACGATGCGTTTAACAACTTCAACTCAGATTTTGGACTTCAACGTAAACATTATATTTCTGCGTTGACGTTTACGTTAACGTACTGGAAATACTTCAACTCTCTATTAGAGAGTTGAAGTATTTCCAGTGACATTTACGTGCCATGACAGATAATGACAATATCAGGATTTCTTTTTTCCCAAATAAAAAGAGGTTATTTTGTTTGCGTTGCGTACATACGGCAGAGTCCGTAAGCTTACGTATGTACGTAGACGTAAACGTGAAGGATATTTAAATACGCATGCGTAGATGTCAATTTTCACGTATACGTTTACGTTCATAGCATCACTTCAACTCTCTATTATTATAGCATTTAAACACCTTAAAAATCAAATTGATATTGCATAACCTTAAAAAAATGAAATTGTAATAGTGGCAATTTAAGAATCATTGCTATGTATATATTCAGTAAACTCTCCTCATCTATCCATCTCACAATTTAGAAATCAGTGCATTCGTGGTGCGTGCTTGGAGCTAAAAAATATTGTTATGAGGACTCAGGGTAATTTGGAAGAATCGTAAATCCTTTTATTTTTCGACATAGTCTCCTTGTCGCTCAAACAACGGAATTCAATGCCCTTTATGTCGCTCCTATAAACCGACTCATCCAGCTCCAAATCGGACGCAATTTCTTGCTAGCCTGAATTCTTTTTACAATTCTACTTTAAAAATTTTCAATACACCTTTTTTTATTTTTGATCAAAATACTGTTAACAAGAAAGCATCGCTGTTCGCAAACTTGTTAATTAATCTTTTTGACAGGCACAATAATATGCTTATCAAGACTACCAGAACAACTAAAGGCGATGAGCGTGGGCGGCCCAAGCGATGCAGGATACACACACTATTCACTATTTACTATTTAATAATAATTAAAATTAATGAGATTATCCAGAAAATCTATTTTACGTATATTTTAGAATGTCCAAAATAATTTACTGTAAAAATGAGACAACAAATTTTCAAAATTCTGATGTAAAGGGTTATGTTATTTCTCCCCACCCGGATTTCAACTTTTATTTATATGCTATTCGGCACCACACTGGATAAAGTGAAAAATATTATTATTTTATTTTCAATGAACAAGTGCTCAGAATGTGCACCATTGACTTGTTGGCAGCATCCCAGTCGGTGGTATGTTTTCTCTCTTTTACGCTACGCAACATTTCCGGTGTTATTTTATTGATCTCCTCTCTTATCTTTTCCTATAGGTCTGCTATGTTGTTGGGTTTTTGAATGTAGACTTTACTTTTGAGATGTCCCCATATAAAATAAATCCAGCGTTGTAAGGTTTGGAGACCTTGCTGGCCACTCAATAGTACCTCGTCTTCCAATCCACCTACCGGGAAAAATTCTGTCCAGATATAGACGAACAATAGCAACGTAGTGTAGCGTGGCCCCATCTTGCTGAAACCATAGCCTCTCGTCGGTCAAGTTGAGATTCAAGGGATTTGGAAATAAATGACATATAACTGGCATTAATTCATGCTGGAGAAAATGCAAGTATCTTGCTCCATTAATAGTGTCATCAAAGAAAAATGGTCCTACAATTCTATCGCGTATTATTCCGGCCTACACATTAGTTTTCTGTGGGCGCTGAGTATGAAGTTCCCTCATCCAATGGGGGTTCTCTGCAGCCCAATAACGACAGTTTTGGCGATTTACGTGCCCATTTAATGTAAAAGTAGCCTCGTCAGAGAAATGTATCCAGTCTAAAGATAAATGGCTTTGATCAATACGAGTCATCAACAAATCGCAAAATTCCAGTGGTCGATCTGGATCATCTTCTAGTTAGTGGCTCTTGCATTTTATATGGGCGTTTTTTCTGATATTTAAGTATTTTTATAACCGTTTTGTGATTAAGATTACTATCACGGGCCAGATGACGGGCTGGAGTGACTGGATTTTCTTCTAGAGCAAGCAACAAATTCAACTTCGTGTCGTCATCGACAACAGCTTGCCTCTTTCTCGGTACTTTTGTGACATGTCCCATTCCTCGATATTGTGCCTCTATTTTACTAATAGTACCTTGATTTATTGATGGCAAGTCAGGATGCGACTCTCGAAACAGGCGAACAACTTCGCTTTGAGTTCTCATCCTATCATTATCAAAATTTCGATCTATACCGTTTCAGTTAAATAATTAGGTATTTTCACCAGTTTGCAACAATACTTCTTATCGAACTCTGAATAATGCAACTACAAACTAAATTTCTCTTTGCGGATGTGTATAAACATTAGCAAAAAATAGCAAATACCAGTTGTGGCAAAAAATGGTTTGAAATTTTTTGTGAAGACATCTAAAAAGTAAGGTTTACGTTCCAAAACTAAACAACAAACATTTTAAGCAATAATTGTTACTTTGAAAATAAATGAAACTTTTAAATTACGTTTTGATTTTATGCAACCCCAAAACGCACTAGAAACTAAAATTTGATAAGTACGCTGGATTCCTCGTTCCATCAGCTTTGCAATGAAGGGTCACAAGCCACAGGGTTTCATTTGAAACAAACATGTTGAGGATTGTTTCAGCTACCCTCGAAGGGCTATATTTTTCAAATTGCTTGCAAAATGTAGGTAAATATATTAAAACGTTGACGTGTCTCGGGAAATTTTAGAAAAATTATTCACCTTCCCGCTAGCGAATTTATTCCATTTAAGATCTCCACCCTGTATATATATATATATACACTTAAGCTTACTACTAACTGACCCTTTATATTGATTCCAAAATACGAACATTTTTTATTTTGGCTGGTAATAAAAAGATATTGCGTCGAAATTACACGTTCTGAAATACATTATAAATTTAAATTTTTCCGTAAAGCAAACTCCAATTACATTTACTAAAATAGTAAATACCAGTTTTTTCTTGTTTAAAAACTAATAATTTGAAAATCGTTTTCTGTGTAGTCTATACCGTTCTTTTCTATTTAATGGGTCCTATAATTGAACGTTTACGTTACCCGTAACGTACATGTTAGGCCGAATTTTAACAGTAACGAGGCAAGTTCGTATGATGGAAAACTGTTAAATTAGAACATAACAGGCGGAAAAAACAGTAATGTGTTGGAAAAAGTTTTCCTTCATACGAACTTGCCTCGTTTCTGTTAAAACTCGGCCTAACATGTACGTTATCCGTAACAGTAATGTGTTATGAAAGACTTTACATCATACGAATTTGTCTCTTTACTGTTAAAACTCGGCCTAACATGTACGTTACGGATAACGTAAACGTTCAATCATAGCACCCAATATCTGTACACTTTGGTACTGTTTCCCAATGCCAGCCTGCATTAGAAGAAAATTACACCAATGCAATTGACTCAGACCGATTAAAGAAGAACTTTATTTAAATAGTTAACATTAATATTCAAACAATTTAGACTTATACAAAGTATAAAAATATAAAAGAAACCATTTACGAACATTATATTCATAATTACATTTTTGATTATTGTATATTGTAATTAAAAGATTAATTAAGTTTTAAAAATTCAATAATGTAAACTAATTAGAGTAACTTAAAAGAAAAAACATATCTTTGAAAAAATACTTTGAGAAACTGAGACCCACTGCAGAGATTGGAGTATTATCGCAGGACAATCCTCATACCCCGATTTTGTAATTGTGTTACTTGATTTAAATTAAATAAATAGATAACAGAAGAGCAAAAATCAAAATGAGGCTGAATAATTGAATTGAAAACTGTAACTCTGAACTGTAGTGATACATTATTTTAAGATTAATTT
Source organism: Psylliodes chrysocephalus (assembly GCA_927349885.1). Taxonomy (NCBI): domain Eukaryota; kingdom Metazoa; phylum Arthropoda; class Insecta; order Coleoptera; family Chrysomelidae; genus Psylliodes; species Psylliodes chrysocephalus. The sequence continues at coordinate 51,668,903 of OV651818.1, read as the reverse complement.
AATTAATATTTAGACAATAATTGTACTTGTATTTCGTCGTTATTATAGCTTTGGTTTTTAGAATATTTAACTTTAATTTATTTAATTTTAAGTATTTATTGATTGCAGAAAGAGCAGAATTGATTTTCTTTATAGCATTCCATAAATCTTCATCAAAACAAGCTAATAAAGTATCGTCTGCGAATATATTAAGAAAATCAACGTCTATACAAAGATTCAAGTCATTTAAATACAGAATAAACAGGAGAGGGCCTAACACACTACCCTTGGGTACACCCTCATAGATATTAAGAAAATCAACGTCTATACAAAGATTCAAGTCATTTAAATACAGAATAAACAGGAGAGGGTCTAACACACTACCCTTGGGTACACCCTCATAGATATTTATTACATTTGAGATGATATCAGACACTGACTTTTTATTTTCTAGCCATTAGGTAGTGAGATAAACATTTATACACCTCCCTCTCAATATCATCATACCCTCTGGTTTTTTATGGCTACTGCATATTCATTAGCATCAACTTCCTTTTCGTCTACTTATAAGGTATATCTGCTATATATCTAACCACTTTCCAATAAAAAATTATTAAGAAAATAATAATTTTGAATATTACCTTACCTCCAATAATTAGCGATGTTCCAAAGTTGTGTATCACACATTTGATCATTTAAAAATAATTAGACTCTTCCAGTCAAATCCGGAGGATATTGTGGATATTCGGTGCATGAATTGCTCATGTAAGAATAAAATTGTTACTGAAATCGTTGTCTTGAATTGTCATTTATTTACCATATATCTATTCGCGATTCAAATTAATTTTCGCGTGCCTGTCATTTGTCACCTTATAAGCAGGATGTTTGTTTATTTGCATTGCGTTTGTTTTGGGCGGGATTTTGTATTTATAATTTTTTTAACTATTTTTGGATATTCTAATTATAATAGTGTCTTCGAGTTTCATTTAGTGTTAATTTAAGTTTAGTTTCCGTGTTTCCGTCATAAATATTAATATTTATCATGTATTATGACTAATTTGATGAAAATCTTCACCTATCTGGTTGCTACACAAACATCTAGAAATATTTATTTACTAAACTCGGAACATGTTTTATTATGTGGTTTAAAGAACATTTCAGGTACCTAACATTTATTATTGATACACTTAATTAAAAATCTTACTATTCTTGTTCTTATATCGATACCTTTTTGCCAGACTAACGTAAGCGACATTTGTTCAAATGGCCCTTACGATAGTCTGGCAAAAAGGTATCGATATTATAAAGTGAATGGTGTAGTACTTTGTATCCATGTAAACTGTAATAAAACTCACAATGCAGATATTGCAGTTTGATTCTAGACAAAATTTTGCAAAATCTTAATAATGTGAATTTGTAGATATTCATTTATCGTAAGAAACAAAATTTTACGATTGGAAAATAATGGATACTTCAGTTTTGATTATAATATTAACACCAGGGGGGTGGGTGGCTCAGTGGTAGAGTCTCTGCCTGCGGAGGGTCCCAGGTTCGAATCCCACCATTGTCCGGGATTTTTTTATTTAATTTAATTATTTAAAAATTAATTCTGATGCCTTAGTAGGATTCCCCACTCGACCATTCACTGTTGGGTTCTAATTAACAGTGTTGTTCCTAAAGTGGCACAACGAAACAGTAACAAGGCCTGTCTGTAGGGGTGTAGGAGTATTAGAGTACTAATACTCCTGCACTATGGAGTATTGACTACTAGTACAATACATAACCTACATAGAACACGAGGCCTTATGACCTTAGTTGTTGAAGCCAGACACAAGTGAAAAAAAAAAACACCATATAGATTGCAATTTGTTGGGGGCTTTTCCGCAAATTTCGAAAGCTTAAAACAATAATAAATGGAAAATAGTAGTATATGGAAATATGGACAAAGCGCCCCACCCTTTTTTCACAATAATACTAGTATTTTCCATTTATTATTGTTTTAAGCTTATTTGAAAAATTATTTTTAACTTTTTAAACTATATTTATTTTTCACTTTTTAGTTCGATGTATTATAAAAGCGTGTTGTTTAGTTTTTTCAAACTATATTTTTTCTTTTTAGTTCGATTAATTGTTAAAAAAATTGTTGAAAAAAAAAACTATTTTTTTTTTCAGCCGTGGACGGGATTAGAACCCACGATGGGTGAGTCTGGCGATCGAAGACCCGCGCCTTAGACCGCTCGGCCAACGAACGAACTTGAGGTAGTGGGATATACTGACAGTAATAAGCCACTTGCTTTTAGTCCAAAGGAGAGTTACAAACATACATACATACATAGGTGAAGCTAATAAAAGCGTGTTAAAAAAAAGATCTTATCTACTTCTTCAAGGGCTAAAAATCAGACGACGTAGCGAAATTTCGCTATTCCGGGCAACAATGAACAATATCCTACTTATAAGACACCTTCTACAAATTTCCTCCAGAGGGCGTATGACTTATATGTTTTGGCATAGGCACATTGCCATTCAGCCAGACACTCTTATCTTATCTTGATTCGCGAATAGCTACTTAAAATTTGGCTGGCATAATCTCCTACAATAAAATTATTGTAGCTGTCCAACCCCTTCCGAATCTATTCTATAATATAATAGGTCATTTTTGTACGCTGTTGTTTTTGATGTGCTTGTCAAAAAATATACATTTCCTTTTTGCGGTTTTGGATTCGATATTATAAAACTTTTCGAATAATTTTCCTATTTCTCTTGTTTTCCACAATTAGGATTAAGCAATAGGAAAACTACAAAATAATATCAATAAAACGGCAGGGGTAATAATCAGTGTATTATAATTATAAATCCATATTTAATTTGTTGTTTTGTGGACCTAGAAACATAATACTATGGTATAATAGTCCAAGAGCCCACTGCAAATGTTTACCGTCATCTGATAACGAAATGAAATATATCCCAAAAGCATGTAAAAATATTGTACTTTACCAAATGGCACCTGTGCCTATCCTGAGCAAAGTGGCTTGAAAAAATTATTTTGTATTAAAAAAATCACATAAAGCATGACAGCCCTAATTTTGTTTGCCCTTAAAGATTTCCAGAAAATAATATTCAAATATATCTTGATGTATATCGTTAAAGGGAAACATTTTCTTCCTCTTAACATGACACAAAAACATCTATCCACGATTAATAGGTAAAAATCATTAAAAATATGAATCACTTTTTGCTGATTTAAAAATTTATTTGTATGCCTATTGTTGTGATTCATTTTTACAGGTTGCCATAGAAACGCCAAAAAAACTACTATGAATATGGTTTAAAAGAATTGTCTAACAAGAGTTTATAATTATTATTGACTATCTCTGCAAATGGTTTATACAATGCCATCCTTCTTCCTTTCACACATACACATGGTTTAAAAGGTAGGTAAAAATATTAATAATTCAGGTTTAAAAGCTAAGTTCACTATGAATTAGGATTGTAATTTTCAGGGAAAACACAATTGTCGCTGTCATGTCTTATGTGATTTTTTGAATATAAAATATTTTTTTTTAACTACTTTGCTCAGGATAGGGATTGGCACAGGTACAATTTGGTAAAGTACAATGTTGTTACATACCTTTGGAGCATTTCATTTCGTTATCAGATGACGGTCGAAATTTGCAGTTGGCTCTCATACTATAAGATCAGGTATAAGGTTTTATGTTAATTTTTTGCTCAACAAATTTGTAAAACATTACTCAACGTTCATATATACCAGTATATCTCGGAAAATAAAAAATTTACAAATTACATTTATCTCTGTTTAAAATAAGAGAAATTTTTGAGTTCAATAACATGCAATTTGGACGACCTACTTTTTCATTAGTTAACTTTTAATATTACGGGGTTTGGGAAATTTGTCAAACACTGAGTATATTTTGGCAAATTTTAAGTTTTTTATAATGGTAGAAATTAGGTTTTCATATACGAGTAAGTTAAATATTCACTGGTTTTACTACGAATTCTTAACTCGCAAAATAGCTCATTTCAAATAATTAATTGCATAGAAACTTTGATGATGATAATAATAGCGAACAAACTTCAATTATACAAGTTTCAGAGAAATATTAAGTCTGTGTAGGTACAGCGCTATATAGTTTCTAATTGACTATGCCTCATTTACTTCCTAATTAAAAAGCCCCATTTTAAGCCGCATTTTGTTGAAGGTTTTATGTCTAAATATAAATAAAATAGCAGATTTTCTTTAGTACATTATTTACTTTTTTGGTCAAACGTGAATAAATTTTTTATAAATATAAATAATAATGTTATCTCATTGATAAAAAGGTAAATATTATTGCCAATAATTTTATTTTTGTTCATATAAATTTCAATAATTAATGATATGATTCCGAAACAATTTTTAGTGATACTACTTTATACCCTTTCTCTCTCTCTCTCTCTCTCTCTCTCTCTCTCTCTCTCTCTCTCTCTCTCTCTCTCTCTCTCTCTCTCTCTCTCTCTCTCTCTCTCTCTCTCTCTCTCTCTCTCTCTCTCTCTCTCTCTCCTTTCTTTTTTTAACAAGTGAATTGACATCATATCAACTGTCTTATGTCATTTTCCTCTTCCATATCACTCTAACCAATTTAATTAAGGAAAATACCAAGTACGATACATCATCGGAAAGGTAATTTTATGGCTACTTCAGCAATACGATTAATTATTGCGTTACTTTTGATTTTAGCGCCGTCTGCCGGCATAAAAAATTGTTATGTATTACCAAGTGTAACACTTCATTTTACAGAAGATTTTATTAGTAATTTAATGCACAATATAACAAAACATAATTGATTGACACAAGTTGATAATGGAACTTGTTCCTATTGCAAAAAGTTTGAAATAATGCTTGCCTTTTTCAAAAAAGTCATATGAATTAATTCACGAAATCTTGCCAACCCTTCTTGAAAGTATCTTATTTTCTTGTATCTTACTATGTATTATTAGTTCTTATATTGGCACTAATATCAATTACGGAGACGGCACTCTAAGAAGAGGATAAGTTTATTACCGTTAATTTTCTTGAATTACCTATTATTTACTTATTTTATTCGGATAAGTTAATCCTTCATGTATAATTACAAATTTATTTTTATTTGCTATGCCACCATGTATCATATTCAATAGTTATCAGATAACTTGATGTTTATTATTTTAAATAATCCTACCGATCATTTTCTCATGAAAAACCGGATAAGTATAAAATTTTATTTCTTTAAAATAATACCATTACTGTACTAAATTCTCATAAAATTGAATTTGCATGTCGTCGTTTGTTGCGAAATATTCGTTTTTTTGTCGGATTTGATGAAGGCGATAGTAAAACTATTCGCTTTTCGTGATTTTATCTTGATTTAAGAATTACAGTAGAAATAAAATATGCATACTAAAACTCGTTGCACCTTTTACCAATTTTTACGTTTTGTTCGTGCTTTCACCTGTTTTACAGTATAAAAAGTGATTGAGAACAAATAACAGGAAAATGTCTAAGGAAGATGAACGAATATTATTGGCTGAATAGAAAATTCGCTGTTTCCGATTATTCTGTTATCTTATTAAAAGTAATTTTAAAAATCGAACTAAAAATCGTGCAGATGTCATTACAAGTTGATTTTGCTGATTTTTTTTCATCACCAGATCTTGACCAAATTTATATGGGGCTACCCTGAGGTACCCCCTTTCTAACAAAAAAAGAATCGTAGAAATCGGACAACGTGGTAAAGAATTATCGCTGAACATACATTTAAAAAATATATTCAGACGAATTGAAATTCTCCTCATTTTTTTGAAGTCGGATAAAATGGCCCTAATATTGACATACAATTTATTTTTTTTTAGACAATACTTCTTGTAGAAATGTAGTATAGTTTATTCATAGATATAATATTATGTTAAAATTTCAATCCTGATTACAGGAGAACGGTATAGAAACACAATGCTATTGAATAGAGATAAATAGAATAATACGTCGCCTAGTTTGAACTTCAATATCCCATGCTTGCCATCGAAGAGAAACATTTAAAATAAAATACATAAGTATACAGTCAACGTACATGTAAAATGATAACATGCCAACTTTAGAAAATATAATAAAAGAAGAAAAAACATCAAATGGTCAGCAAGTACTCACGCAGTTTTCTTTTAAATATTGCTGCGTTTGAAAAGCAATATATCCAGGCAAATTGTTAAAAGCCTGTACACCTTTAAAATACACTGAATTTTGTGTACATTTTTTTGTGACCTTATGAACTCTGAAATTTTGCTTATTTCTTGTATTGTGTTCATGAATATCCTGATTATAACTTAAAATATTTTGTAAATATACTAGGGAGATTTCTGATTTAATCTTAAATATAAATAGAAGGGAATAGAACAGCAAATATTTTTTAACAGGCAACCAGTGAATCTTAAACAGCTCAGTATTATCCCCATATCTTTATTCTGCAATCTTTGCAACTCATTCTGGTTGAGCAAATACAATATAGTGGCACAATAATTAAAATGAGGTAATATAAGAGTATTATAAATTATTATTTTAGCCCATTTGCTGAGATGTGGAGAACAGCGCCTCAAAGAGTTTATTTTAAATGATATGCTTGTGATGACGTTATTAGCAGGTTCCTTAAATTGTAAATTTGTATCTACCATAACCCCTAGATATTGAAATTTTTCGACTCTCTGAAATTTTACTCCATCAACAGAAACACACTGCGATGCTACCCCCAATTAACATCCACTTTGTCTTTTCGTAATTTATTTTCAACGAGTTTCCGTTACAATAATCATATATTTTACTTATAGAACTATTAATTTCTTTAAAACAAGTTTCAGTATTTTTATGGGTAAAATATATAAATGTATCATCCGCAAATAAGTGTATATGTATATAAAAGACACCGCTTATGGAAAAGTGGCGACCTGTTAAATGTCATAATTTTTTTATGTGTTGCAGTTCTCGTCCTCTTAAGCAATAGTGTCCATGGGACCATTCAAATCCTATGACTGCAGCATATCAAAAATTTATGACATTTAACAGGTTGCCACTTTTCCATGTGCGGAGTCTTTTGGTGAAGGAATAAACTAGGTTTCTTTATTTTTAAATCGTATTAAGAAAAGTTGTTTGGAATTAAAAACTAAATATAAATATCCCTTGTACTTCGTTTTTATAAACATTTAATTTTTTTCCTTAATTTCTGTTAGATGTTTTATATTTCTTTCTAGGAGGGCTTTATATTTGTTCTAACGAATAACTTTCGTACCGTTCTCTGGACGGTCACAAAACTATTTGGACTAATTCAAAGCGCAGGTGTGCTGATTTCATAGTTTATTGACATTACAAAAATATACACGACTTAGGATGCCAACTGAACTGTTAGTTGTACTATATGCCTTACCTACTATTTTCATTGACCGTTTTGTGTTTTTATTTTTTCTAACCTTACCTTACTTCGGAATCCGACCTTCACCCGACACAATAATCAACTGTCAGTGCGTTTATTGTCACTTGGTACCCTATTCTCAAACTCAGGAAAGTGCTCCTCCACGAGTATTCCATCACCAGTGTTGCCACATGACCAAAGTCAAATTGTACCATGGTGTAGAAATTATCGTTTTTCCATGATTTTATCGTAGAAACTGACCTTACTAATGTGACGTTATCGAAGGCTGGTTAATTTAACAGTTTATGGGATTACGGTTGGGATAATTTGATAATAATTTTATTGAATAAATATATAAAAAAAAATAACACTTAACCTTCTTCTTGTAATCCTTTCTGATTTTGATCTTCCAATTGTTTTTGTCTATACATTTTTAAAGGATTTCCGCACTTTCCTTGTGTAAAGTGACGACCAGTTAAATTTTCTGAAAATTTGGTATTTATTGTACTCAACCTAGTAACCAAAAGTGTTAATAGACTCAACTCAATCCTATGACTGGTTTTCGATATACAGGGTGTTAAAGTTGAAAATTGCTTAGATTCACAAAATTTTTATTTTCAAATTTACGAGCTAGATTGAATTTCTGTTGCATACACACGTTTATTATATGTTTTATTATTACATTAGTACCTATGTACAATTAAAAATATTTTTAGTTACAGGGTGATGATTCACAATGCATGAATAATTTTACCATGTCGTCAGGAAAGCATATTTTTAATAAATAAAAGATTATACAATACACATTCTTATACAGGGTGGTGTTTTATAGAGAGAACCACAACATTAAATTATTTTTTTCGAGGATTCATTCATAATCCTGTAGGTACATATTAATTGATTTTTGGGAAAGGTAATACCACTTAAATACAGGGTGTTTCCGAACTTGGCGTCCAAATTTGTAGGGGTGGTAGTTCGCATAATTTGAGAGCGATTGGCAGATTTCATTTTTCTAAAAAAAATATAATAAACAAAATAGAGCCATTATAAAAAAAATCAAAAAGCGGGTTCTACCCTGGCCAATAGTCCCCGGCCGGTATTGAAAGACGTAGCCAATTGTTTTTCTAGTGCGTATTGCTTTGTTGGGTTGTTTACCTCGCGTTCAGAGAATTGATCCCATCGCTGTGCACGACCGTACCTGTTCAACATTTTTAATTATTTTTATTTTAAATATTTTGGAAAAATGAAATCTGCGAATCGGTCTCAAATTATGCGAACTACCACCCCTACAAATTTGGACGCCAAGTTCGGAAACACCCTGTATTTAAGTGGTATTACCTTTCCCAAAAATCAAAATAAGGTGATTTATTTATTCGAAAATATTCCATTTTAAGAAAAGTACAAAAACCACGAAAAATTTCCCCGTTAAAATGTAATCATTTTGTTTAGTATATAATGCTTTTACCACATTTTAAATTTAAGGTTAAAGTGGAGAATTGCTGATGTTAGTTATTTTTTCTTTGAACTGAAAAGCTATATTGACTTTATGTAGCATGTGAAAGTTTATTATAAGTTTTGGTCAGATGTCTATAAAAAGAGACAGTTCAAAAAATTTACTGTTAAAGGGTGATTCACGAATAAATCGCACTATATCTTTGCAACTTTATTGTCTCGGGTATAAAAACTTGTCACAAATATCGGAAAATGATGTATAAACTGATATATTTTGTAGGTAATTATAAAACATTTAGATTACCCTGTATATTTTAAAATCTACTGTAACGTTATGAACTTACTCAAAAGTCACTAAAGAAATATAAGGCCTCTTTTTAATAATTAAAAAAAAAATGTGAACTCAATGAAATAATTTCTCTGTGGCGCAACTGTAGAAATATATTGAGTGTTTCAAAAATATATTGTGATTTATTCGTGAATCACCCTGTAACAACTTATATATTCTACATAAAGACAATCTAGCTTTTCAGTTGGAAGAAAAAATCAGCATTTCTTCACTTTAACGCCCTGTATCTCGAAAACTGGTCATAATATCGGATTTAAAATTATATATCTTAAAACGGTGTTAAAATTATCATATACTGAGAAAATAGTTACATTTGACTTGGGAAATTTTAGAATACACGGTATTCGTGGTGTTTTTGTACTTTTATTAAAATGAAATAACTTCCAACAAATAAGCCACCTTGTGTATTTTGAAGCTTAGAGGTACACATATTTTAGTGGCATTACCTTTTCCAAAAATCAATTAATAAGTACAGAGGGTTTTGAATTAGTCCTTAACAAATAATTTTATGTAGTAGTAGAATTAGTGAGATTTTGCAAAAAAACTACCGTCATATTTGTGAATCATCCTGCAATTAAAAATATTTTTAATTGTACCCATGTCATAATATATTACAAAAATCTAGCTCGTAAGTTGGAAAATAAAAATTCCGAAAAATTGGGCAATTTTTCAGTATATCACACAAATACGATAATTATGGTACGTCTTGCAACACTGTTTTCGCTGTTGACATGATTTCTTATAATTTTAGTCGAGTGACATGCGCAGCAAGGCCAAATCGTGAGAGAGTGCTCTCACACTCATTTTTGTCATTTTCCCATAGTTGGAAAATAAGATCCCTGATGTAATGATGTTGCATCGATTGCAATCACCCTGTAATTAAAAATATTTTCAATTATACGTATGTAACAATATAGCCCGTAAGTTGGAAAATAAAAATTCCGAAAACTGGGCAATAATGTTCGTACGTCTGGCAACGCTGCTCTCATCATTCATATGATTCCGGACAAATAGAGAGTACTCGCCTACTATCCTACTCGCATAGTTACAAGAATGCGGCCCCTGATATCCTCAAATGCGGATGCCAGTCCAAGCGGTTCCTGCTCTTAATTATGTACCGAAATGATCGTACAAAAACCAATTAATGAGCCCTTCGAAGTTATTTGGAACGCTTTACAAAGATCATCCATTGGAACCGAACTCTCATTTGTTTGTTGGAATGCATCTAAGCTACTGCGCAAGACCGTGACGGTATAATGTACGGTTTTTGGAACAAAGTAATTTATTCTACAGATTCTGTCCCAGACTTTGTTTCTATATAAATCAAAACTTCCAAACCGTTTTAATTTAAATTGTTTTTATAAAAAAGCCAATAGAGCATAAAATAGCTATTTATGGAACCAGTTACGAAATGCCTTATTTCATGTAACGAGTGAATATTTTCGGAACAAGCAGAGCGAGGTCTCGCAACATGAACGAGTTACAACAAACGGCATTTCGTAACGTGTTACATAAAATGTTTTCTAATTTTGACTAGATTATTTATAAAATTGCATTTTGGTAAAAAATTACTAACTTCAATGCAACCAATATTACTTTCTTGTATTGCATATGCATAACTTCATTCATTTTAGAGACAAATAGAAAATCATATTAATATATTCTCAACGACTTATGTGTTTATATAAATTATTTAGTTTTCAAGAAAGTGGGTTATTTTGTTGTGTATTGTAATTATTTCGTGCTCATTTGAAATGGAAAATAAAGTAGATCATTTTGAGACTTGCTGCGATTACAAAAACCTCACTTTATTTCTCAAAATTAGAAAAATGTTTTTAAGAATTCATTTTTAGACAACCCTGTTGAGGTACTGCATAAAATTACCCTTCATCTTTAATTTCAGTTTATAATAATGAGAATACAAACTTTTTAAGCAAAAAATATTGAATTTAATTATGCGAATCCGTTTAAATAACACGTTCAAATTGTTTCAATAATACGTTACGATTAAAAAATAAATGTAATAAAACTTCTAAAATTCCTATTCAAAAACCACTCAAAACAAACGAAATATCAAACAGTAACAGGGAACTATAAATGTTGCACACAAAGTACAAGAGTGAATCCTTAATCCACATTTGTTACAAATTCAGACTGCTCGCTTCCTAAAGGCGGTTTTATATCAAGGCAACTATGGCAAGCAACTACGTCGTTATATCGGATGTTTAAAGCCTTGTTCAGGACCTCGTAAGTCGCTAAACCAACATTTTTCAGGAGATGAAGAAAAAAAAACGATTCTCAAGTGCATAGAACAATCCATTTTACTCTATAATAGGACTAATATTTACCCATGCTTTGTTCAAAAATTGTAATACTTCCCCTATACAGTAGATGGAGCAAAATATTTTAAACGAGATTATCATAAAATATAATTTTCAGTGGAAATGTTACGTTTTTAGGTCCTGCGTTGTGGTCTTCGATATTCGCTGCATGCGGCTGACATAATTGAATTAATGTTGAAGTGAGTTTGTTCTAAAGGTCAGTAGAGGTAATAAAGGAATGAGAACTACCCGAACCTGTATTTGGGATAAGGAAAACCTCTGCTCGACAAGCAGTGAGCAGGTGGATAACCACAAAACACGAAACTCACTGGCAATAGATAAGAGGGCACAGAATCAGTAAGCTCATGCTAAGGAGACCAAATCCACGCAAGGCTACTGAGATACTACAACTCGCAAGGCCTCAGATATCCACCATTGTGGGATTACTAACGGGACATTGCTTGCTGAAACACCTTCATGTGATGGGATTACACAATGATCCCACCACGTGTAGATAGTGCATGGAAGAGGAAGAAGCCTCATACCATGTGATCTTCGAATGCGAAGCTCTTACTAGGCGACTTCTCGCCCTTTTCGGCCCAGAACCGGGAATAACGTCCCAGGAACACTTGTTATGGAACTTTGTAAAACTAACCATAGGCACAGGACTATTCCAAAGATAGTACCTAAATTTTTTTTAAAAGTTTCTTATGTATAGCTTTTCACTTTAGAAATTTCACGCGAATGAGTACAGAAGATTTCAGTTATATTTTAAACAAGATAGTCGGATACAAATTTTCGAAATAGTATCCCAACTAAACTGAAACTCCAGTTCACTTTTTCTTTAGTTTTTTAACAGTGTGATTCACTTTTAGGGAATGCATCTTACATACTCAAAATGCAATTTTCACGGTATTCCTCAATTAAATAATTTGTTTTTTCCGTGGTCCAAGACATCGTGCTGCATGCTATTTTACTGCTGAACTCATCGTTGACAGGGACGCTTGCGACTTGTAGCAACCGACAAATTCCCCCCGCAAGCTGCACGCTGTCAATTGCTGCTGTACTCGAGCAATTTTATCGCATGCGATTACGCCGCATACGAATAAATTGACTGTGGAAGCTATAAAAGTACTTGTTAATAATACCATACCGTTAATTTTGATATCACCGAATCTTATAGCCTGACCTTTCAGACGTACAACATACAGCCACGGTTAATTAATATCTACACGATACAATGGGATAAATAGCTCTTATTCAAACAAAGTCCATGTATTACATACGTACTCAATAAGATGAAAACTATATTTTTTCTTTTCTCATACTTTCTTATAATGCGTCCTTAGTATAATAGTTCTCTACGGAATTGTAATCAGGATTACAGATATATTCTTGTCAAATTGTATACTATATTGCTATCTTCTATCCCCAATGTCATCATTACTTAACGTCTCTATTCTCTGTAACAGTTGTTGAAGACCATTTTCTTCTTATTTAAAATACCTACACAATAACGTTAATACCATCGACACGTTAAACTTACAAACACTTATCACAAAATAATATCGCCATATAATAATTACTACCAACATAACAATTAGGGTTGTAATATACTATTGTTTTTCTAGTCACACAAATTCATTGTTTGTTTATTAGTGATATTATTTAAAGTAAAGAATAATAGGGTTAATAAAAGGATTAAGTAAGCGTCGTTGTTATAGTTCATTAATACTTGGAAAAATCCTTCTATAGTTATTTTTATTTCCAACAGGTTGCCACATTTGTTTACATATCGATAGTTGAAAGGCAAAGTCGTAAGCGACGAATGAAAGATCAATTATCTAAAAAAAATTGACCAAACCATTTTTCAAAACTAAAAACTATTATAATAAATTTTAGTGTGTAATTCTTGTATTAAATATTAATTAGATACATACAAAAATTGTCCTCTTTATTATTTATTGTTGCCTAAACAATTTAACGTTCATAATATAACAGTCATGTAAAAGGGCTTAACCACCTAACAGTAAAGCATTAGCGTAAAACGATTTGACCCCCTAACATTAAATTTAAGAAATAAGGTAAAATGTTATAACCACCCATATACTGAATTTAAGGACTCAACTAAAACCATTTTCTTCACGGCCACTACTGGATGTAGTTCTTCCGAAACCATCCATAATAACAGAAAACATTCTCGCTCTTGAGATTGAGAGACAATGGGGCATGTTCAAAAATTTTGAAATTTTTTTTTTATAAATAATAGAGTTCAAAATAAAGCTACATTAAAATTTTTTTTTTATCTATTCATTTGCCCGAGTTATTAATTTTTTAAAATTTATGACGTCACCGGGAATAGACCAATAGGAGCCGCACAACGTTGCCATTTAGACGGTATACGAAAAGTAATATACGTTCGTTTGTGTGCACCGTCTTACTTTTAGACTTTTAAAATATCGTTAAACAAATATCTTTTAAATATAAAATATCAAATGTTTTTAAAAGTATTATTTATGTTTAAACTTTCACCATATTTATAGTTTCATTGTTTTAAAAAACGACAACTAACAAACAAGAAAATGGAAATGCGGCAGCACTGCATGTGTTATCTGTGAATCAAAAATGTTTGTGTTGTCAATCGATAATTATGCAATTTTGATGTTTTTATAAATATTATGAGTATGAAAAAATATGATAATGATTTACATTTTACATTCATTATTAAAAATATTTATTAGTGTTGTTAGAAATATGAAAAGACGAAAATTATTATCATTACACAGAAAGGCTTCAAGCAACAGCTAAATTATTTTGTTGAGGTTTGTATCTATACTCTTTATTAAAATAAAAATGTTTTATTGTAATTTGATTATCCAATTATCTACGATTGTAGTAACGATATTTTTTTCTTTTTTTTTTTAGATACCAAATGATTTCGGAAACTGTTAATTTTTTAAATAATGAATAAACCTTTACATATATGAAGCGGGTAGTACCACAAAAATGTCTCCACAGTTCTTGTTATTCACCACACAAGAGCCAGCTCACTGATTCTACAAAAAAAAAAGAAAAACAGAAAACAAAAAAATGTTGACTGGAAAATAACCTTCTACTAGGGGCATTTTTCATCTCTATTTAATAAACATACACCGGATCTTCAAGATGCAGCAGCAATTTCTGACATTGCCCCCTTCGGTTAATTTAAAATGGGCCTACTATAAGTTCAAAGGTGTATATCCTAAAACCCCTTCTGCAAGAACCTCCTGAAAGTTTTAAAGATAGTGAAGTTTTGTCTGAATCGGAAGAAACATCTTTAATATCTGATTCAGAGGGACTTAATAATGAGCAAGATCTTCAAAACCAATGAACTCTCAAAATTGAAAATAAACCGAAGGTATATTTAGGATTGCCCAACAGTGTTTTTAAAATTCTCAATATTTATGAGAAGGAAAGTGTAGCTTACTAAACCTTTTACATTTCTATGTGAATTAGTGGTATTTTTAACTTAAAAGAACTTATTTTGTAAGACTAAATACCAAATAATTTAATAAACTTTTTTTTTTATCACATTTGTGGATATCAGTGTACGAAAAATATATTTTTCTTATAAATATAAATGAAGTAAAGGGTAATGGTAAAATGTTTATTTTTAAAAACTGTTCGACAACCCTAATGACTTGAGATAAATATGTTTTTACTATAAAGGTACCATTTGGGTAGGCGCGTCAGGAGACAAGCGACCACTGAAACGACCCCAAGGTCGAGTAGGACGACAGATGCATAAATGTTACGCTTCGTACATTTCGCAAGCTTGAGAAGTGTCGCGCGACACTTACAGGATAACCGTTCGAGGGAACGATCAGCGTTGCCAGACCTACTGTTTTCACGTAGATCCACTGTTTTTGTCTCTAGCAAATTTTGTTCTTAATTTATTAAGTTTGTCTCATTCTTCAGCAAATGGTTAAAGAATATTTTCTGCAGTAAAAGCAGCGTAATAAGCATCCACTACTCTAGGTTGGCTCCATAAAAAAAACATCAAGATAATCATTGTTTTTATTTAAAATGAAACAAAGAATTAATATAGCATCATAAAAGGAACATGCACACTACGATTTTGGATTATCTGATTCAGACTGATCTAAAAGGAGTAGGTACCTAGTGTTTTTCATTGTTTTTTTTTTGTTTCCGTACGTTAAGTATATATTAAAAATGTTATTATTTGTGTTTATTCTTTGTTTACCTTCTAATTTGGATCGAAAAAATTTTATTTTTCGTTTCTTATATACTTGTTTTTTTATTTACTACGCTGCAAATTTCAATTATTTCCTTCTGTATTAAAATCTACTGTTCAGATCTACGGGTTTTTTTTTACCCATACTGTTCCAAAATCTGGCAACACTGCCTAGATCGAAAGACATTTTCAACCTATTCACCTCCAAGCGATGAAGCGATGCTCGAGGACAGTGACCTCGAGTGCGATAGGCAGCAAACCTTTGCCCCGAGTCAGATTCAGTGTCGTCTGACGACACTTCTCGTGTCGCGCCGTGCGAAATGTGTTTCATATAATTGTATGTATTTTAGATGTGAAGCGACACTTCTCGGTCGCGTCGGCGGTCGTCTGTCGCGCCTACCGAAATGGTACCTTAAGGTGTATTGCTCCGTATAAACTGTAACTACTATTAAAACAAATTATAAAAAAAGTCTTACATACCTTTCTGTCTTTTATAAACTGAGTATTGTTAAAAATGCAGTAATCATCTCGGTAATTATATCTTGGTTTACAATGGGTAAAACACTTAACCAATTAGCAAAGACATAAGAAATCGAGAATTGAGAAAAAGTATACAAAACAAAAAACGAATGTTAGGTTAGGTGGTCTGGGTGGTGTCAATTTTAAGTGTCACTTATTTATGCGTTCACTTCGACATTCTGTGTGCCGGTTTGTTCGTTGGCTTGGTTCTGTATAACAAAAAAAACTTCGACACAAGTTGATTGGTCTATTCCCGATGACGTACACATTTCAAATTTTAAATTTAAAATGGTTTTAATTTAAAAACTTTTGGCTTTTTTAACAAACTGATAATGTAGAATAACTTGTATAGCGACTAACTGTTACAATATAATTTATAAAACAGCATATCTCACATGTGAACATGGCCCATTATGAAACACTTGCCTCTTACGTAGTTTACACGTATTTCATTCTAAGTCTAGAGATTGAAAGACAATAGATAGTCATGAATTTCAATTTCATGACTAACAGTTCTACGCGACTATTATTTAGTTTGAATTTGCCTGATTAAAGTTAAGCGGAGTTTGTTAAGTCGGAACTTAAATTCAAAACTTGGTGAATATAATGATTCTTATACATGGAATTTGATAATATGCCTTTTGAACTGAAAAATTATGCAAATAATTTAAATAAAAACTTACCTAACATAAGTCGTGGTCGAGATCATCACCAAAATCATAACCGAAATCAATTTGTTGCTCAGAAATATAAACGCAGGAGCTTGTGGATCATAATACAAGAGAAGAGACAAAAAAGGTCGACCAAACAAAAAGTGAAGAAGTTTTCAATTGTTTTTTTTTTGTTAAAGGCCATTTGAAGACAATTTATAGGGAAATCACCGACAGAAATCATACGAATTTTAGGTGATTTCCTAAATACAGGTAAGCTTTGACCTTAGTTGGTTACCCCTTGGGTAAACTAGGAGTAAACTGTTTCAACCGGTTCATTTTTAATAATCACTGACAGAAATCATACGAATTTTAGGTGATTTCCTAAATATAGGTACATATAGGTACGCTTTGACCTTAGTTGTTCACCCCTTGGGTAAACTAGGAGTAAACTGTTTTAACCCGTTCATTTTTAATAATTACAGGGATAAGCTTCACAATCAAACATAAGCAAGGTAAAACAGATTAAGCAACAATACTTTTGTTATTTAAATTATGGAAAAACAGGATAGCTACCGATTTTAAAAATTAAATGCACAAGTAAAATGATGGAACTGATATTTAATTGTTCTAAATTTTCGAAATGCCAATTTTCTAAAATTATCCGAACGTTTTTGTATGTTTCCTGGATCACTTAAGTGACAACAAAATCTGCATAGAAAGAGCGTAAAGCTCAATTTTGCGAAACTTATCGCTAATCATGACCCTTTACCTCTCAAGGATCGATATGATTATACTAATTTTAAGACTTTAATATCAAATAAGTTAAAACAGGTGACTAATGTTAATTATGATATTTAACCTTTATCGTATGCCTTTTTAATGTATTTAACATTAATATTTTTTATTTGAAATGATTTTTTTTGTCATTGCTGTAAAATGTGAATGTGATTTTATCGTTTACGCTCTAAATAGATTACGAAATGAAGTAATAAAAAACTATGGTATTGTTCTCTGCATGGGAATTCTCATTTGATACTAATCTTTTGTTATTATACAGGATGTATCTACCGTACTTGTTATTGAATAGTGTTACAAAGTCGGTTATAAATAAAAATTTTATTGTATTTTTAATACAAGACTGATATCTTGTTTGGTTTTGTTTCAACAGCCAGCAATCACAGTCACTGGCGTCAGGATTCTGCGCTGTAGTTATTTAGAGCATTTAACAATTTACAGCATCTTGACGCTCAATGATTGTTGTTGGAACAAACCCAAATGTGTTCATTTTGATGTCAGTAGGTAAATATGTACGGTTTTAAGTCATTTATTTTTAACATGCAATTTTTTGTATTCTAATCGGATCATTGACAACATCGTAATTAAGCACGTGAGTCGATGTCTAATTATAATTAAATCGTAGATATTACTATGTTGCACTATTACAAAATTATTAGTGATTTGTAGTACAATAATTATACTGCAAATTCAACCTTTTCAAATATAGGCTGTTATTAAAAAATAATATAGTTTAATTTCAATAAATTTAAAGTGGTGTTGTTGATTGAAACGTACGGAAGCGTAGAGGGGCCACAAAATTAATTTTGGAAGTCGGAAAAAGCAATTTTTCCTTCTTCGACGTCAAAAAAAAACGTCTTTGTATACAATACGTTTACATCGAACCTTTATACTGAAAATTACAGTTGAAAAAGTGCACCGCCTATATAACAGAAACCGTCAACAGCATGCTTTCGGAAAAAAAGATTATCATAAAAGCGTCCCTGAAAAAATCGCTGGAAGTTATTCTCCAATTTATTTTAAGAAAAAATGCCCAGTGAGGTAGGAATCATATTTATAAATAACAATATTTGGTGGCGTTACATCTTTTTCCTACCTACCACCACTATGGAAAGTGATACATATCGCACTATTTAGTGCCCTAAATCACAGACGTGTGGATAAATATCCACTTTCCACCCGGGTATGAATATTATATACTTTCCGCATCAGCTATTAAATATGTCAGACGCTTTATTTTTATTTCAATCTATGTCCATATTAATACACTTAGCAGCAAAAGTATTACATAGTTTCAATAAACGCCAAAAAAAAATACAAATATTTTTTTTTTAATTTAAAGTAAATACTTATAATAACTCAAAACAACATAAAATAATAAAATCTACTGTACTAATTTTTGTTTTCAGTACCTCGTATTTCCACCACGTGCACGAATAACATCTTGACATCTCCTTGGAATATGATTACTAATGACATTTTGTAGTATTGTATCCCATATATCAAGCAGGGTAGTTCTAAGATCATCCAGTTATTCAGAGGGTTTTGATGGGTTGAAATTCTTGTGCTCATGTTATTCCATATGTGTTCTATGGGGTTGAGACAGAGATAACAGAGATATAATCATTCATTGATAAAATATAATATTCACAATGCCAAGATTAATTCGACAATCGATACACTCTAGTTGTAAGGACGGAGCGAGGCGACGAAAGGTGAGAAGTAAGAGAAGGGATAAAGAGAAGAATTTTACGCAGATACAACTTATTTTTATCAATGAATAAATATTGCCACTTCCAACCTAACATCACTAGGTTTTGGAATTTATTGAAAATATTACATCTAATTTAGTGAAATTACATCTTATTTAGTAAAATTTAATATAACGTTTTAAAAATTTTTGGGTTCAGTTGCAATAAAATAGGTTGAATTATTTTAGATTTTTTAATATATGTAAATAATTTTGTAAACAAAACGAGAATAATGAATTAGGCATATGACAACAGCGGATATTATACCCGCCTGTGTCCCTTAGAATATGTCTTATTCAGGACCGCACGATATTTGTTAGTAGTTACATCTCCTCGTTATCTCTGGGTTGAGATCAGGGCTTCTAGCTGGCCAAACCATGGTATCAATGCCTACCTCTTCCAAATACTCCTGCACAATTCTAGCAATGTGGGCCTTGCATTATCGTGCATTAACAGAAAATGTTCTCCTAAAAGGGGCATATGGCATAACATGAGGTTCTAAAACTCTCTATATACCTTCGAGCAGTGAGAGCTCTATTTTGAAAAAGTACCAACTCCGTACGTGCATGCAAAGAAATTCCTTCCCACACCATTACTGATCCGCCTCCATAGCTCATTCTAGGAAGAATGTTGCACTGGGCATATCGCTCTCCTTCACGTCTATATACTTTTACTCGTCGATCATTATTGAACAAAGAAAATCTGGATTCATCAGAGAAGAGAACTCTGGCCCAATCATCTTTCGCCCAATTTACATGAACTCGAGCAAATCGCAATCTTTCTCTCCTATGATTTGTAGTTAGTAACGGTCCTGTAGTGGCTTGATGGGGAGTCAGATTACTTTCACGAAGCCTTCTTCTTACAGTATCAGGACTTACATGAAATTGATAGGCATCTAGAAGTCTGTTTTGTAAATATGGTGCGGTAACAGTCCTTGTTCTAAGTGTTACTAATCGAAGGAAATGGTTCTCTAGGGGGGTTGTAACCCTTGGGCGTCCTGGGACGGGTCTTCTCGTATGCTGCCCTGTTTCGCTGAATCGACTTAATGCCCTACTAATGGTAGTCGCTGCTCAATGTAACTCTGATTTCTCCCTTCACCACTCAAGGACAACCCTGTTTTTTATAAAAGTTTTTCAGGGAAGACCAACAGAAGTAAAATCAGACAAAAACTCAACTCTATTCAATTATCGCTCTAGCTAGATACCCTAAATTAGCATATAATGTTTAATTTAAGCAAGGAGATGCCACTTCAACCACAATATTAACAAATAATAGGCTTACATACGGCCCATTGATCGGTCCTGGCTTCGTCAGAGGTCATAACAGAAGCGGAACACTTCTAGTTCGCGCGAGAAGACATCCATCTGTGTTAGATTGTAATTTACTATTATTTGAAATATATAAATGTACATATTGTAAATAAAGACTTTTTGAAATCAAATCAATCGGAGTGACGGCCACCACGAATTCCTACTTCGTTAAATTTCGATTTTGTACTTGGTGTGGATTCATTTTAAACGAACTAGAGAAACTAATTTATTGTAGAAAAGCAACTAGCCTATATTTTACTATACTGAAGAAATAATACCGAAATCGCTGACTTTTTAATTTTGTAAAAAGTGAACAAAAAATAATCATTAAAAAAACATGTTTTATTTCTTATACAGGGTAAATATCAAAATATTTTGATTATTTCTGTTTTTAGGCGAATTACAACTATTAGAATTATACGATACTTGCTGCAAAGTGTAGTTAAATATATTCGTTGATTTTTATACCTAGATCCTAGATATTTATAACAATTTTTAATTTTATTTTGAAAAAATATCAAAATTTGAAAAAATAGGACTGTTGTTTATTTATTTGAGATACATTTTATTTATCATAATATATCACCTACAGTTAGAAAATTCGTTATCTTTCCGCTATTTATTTTGTACTATTTTGATAACATTTCAGAAAAGTATGTATCATCTTTAATAATAAAAAAGGTTTTGCTCGTGGTTGTTCTCTTAGTATTTATTCTATTTAAAACTAATCAAAAAGATTATTGAATTCAAATGTTTTTTACTTTTATCCGCCTATGAAAGTGTTTGTCAATGAAATCACAATGTTTTTAATTTTGACAGAACACCAAAAAATTGTTCAATAATGCATATAAAATAAATCAAGAACCAGCCACATATTGATTGAACCTTCGCCAGATTTCCTGGTTTTACATTTTTTTTAGTGAAATTATTTTGTGGTCGTAGGAAAAATATTGTACATCACTGTGATTTGTGATTTTTCACACTCGTAATGTAATATACTATTATTTTCAGCGCCTTCTTGTTAATACAAAAAGATTACCGAGATAAAATTATTCCTAATATACCTATCAAAATATTGATATTTAAGTTTTGCAATATTTATTTCAATAATATATTTGAAAATCAGCGTGTCACTGAGGGCATTTTTTCTGATAATTATATTTATTTTTCGATTCTCTCGCAAAGAAAAAGATACCATGTTACGGTTTTCACTGACAGAAATGTTTTCCTCTTCCTCTGTAAGTTAAAAAATTATACGGGGCCATTTAAAACTTCCAATAAAACCAGTCGTTTTTTGTCAAACAGCGCTCTCTAGCTGTCACTGTGAAGCTGATACATACAAATTAATGTAAAATATTAAACAAGAAAAAAGTCGAAGTTTAAACAAAAAAATGTTCTACGTTCCCCTACCATAGTCGCAGACTACGACGGGCCCGGGGTTCGCTATCCCCCGGAGAAACGTGAAGGTGAAAAAAAGTTTACGGCGCGATTTAAAACTGTCAATAAAACTCGTCAAATTAGAAGAACGAAACATATAATTGAACTTATAATGGAGGATATGCCCTTTTTTGTTTTTAACCAGCGTCGTGGTAAAAGAAAAAAAAACATCAATCGAAATTCATACCATTTAGGTTTTGAGAGAGGAATCCTTATAGAAGGTTGCATTTATTTAGTCTAAACTGAAATAAGTACAAAACAAATAGTACAAACTGAATTTATAATGTCATTTATCAGGTACTGTAAGAGTACAATTATACCAAGACATTTTTCTGATTTGGAAATCGGAAAATTCTTTTCCGACACTGGATAAAATAATGAAAATTTGTCTGTACTAAACATCCCTTCTTCAATAATATCAACATTCTACTATGCTAAAATTAACAGTTTTTGGGAAAAAAGTCATTGAAATTATTGATGTCCATATATGACCATTTGGAAATTATTTAATAAACAATAGCATTTACCGCCATAATACGTATAATAATCGCATTTTAGACATTCACTCATGGAGGTATAAGGTAGGGAGACGTTGTCACGTAGTTCAAGACGGGTTCACTTCCGCCATATTTGTGTTCACGAATCCTTCGAACAGCCAATCGTGGTTTCAATCAACGTTTTTTCTATTTTTATATCGTTTGGAAACTAAATATATTGTACATATTAAAAGTTAAACAATGCTTGC
Source organism: Psylliodes chrysocephalus (assembly GCA_927349885.1). Lineage (NCBI taxonomy): Eukaryota > Metazoa > Arthropoda > Insecta > Coleoptera > Chrysomelidae > Psylliodes > Psylliodes chrysocephalus. The sequence continues at coordinate 51,645,931 of OV651818.1, read as the reverse complement.
TTGTCCTCAACGTTTTTGTAGCAACCTAATAGATATTCATATGAAGAAATTATCTAAAATAACATTCCACAACTAAGTATACAACATAGTAAACAATGTGCAGAGCCGTATTTGGGAAATTGAGATATTAATTGTACTTTGAGTGAAAGTGTTGTAACCATATTAGGGTTTTGTAAAGATCAATTAAAAATGAAAGAAGTTGGTGCAAAAATTTGATTTAAAATAATCATAAATAATCCCTTTGTTATCTTAAATTCTAGAAATTTACTTCAGTTTCATTATAAAAGCATTTGTATTTAAAAAAATTATGAAGGTATATAATTTTTTTTAAATGACATAGATAAATATATTAGTGCCTCAAAAACACGTAATTTACAACAACGACTCACATTTGCAGTTTTTAAAAATATGCGAAATCTCTCAAGACCACATAGAGCCGTTCTTTGATTGTTTTCACTCACATGAAGGTCACAACAATAATTCCAGCGGTCAGCAATTTCTGGGAGGCTATTTTTAAACTCGAAAGTGATTTCTCTCAGGATTTCCATGAGAAATGTCATACGTCATCGTAAACACAGTATTTTTAAGCCAGTGAAAATTCGCGGACTGTTTCTTTTAGTTTATTTCGAGAGGATTAAATTTCTCCCAAGAATTTAAATTCTCTTTGGCTTTAAAAATACTGTTTTCACGTTGACATATGACATTTCACATGAAAATCTTGAGAGAAATGAGTTCTTTTAATTTTGAAAATCGGTGGGATTTTTTCATTTAATTTAATTATTTAAAATTAATTCTGATGCCTTGGTAGGATTCCCCACTCGACCATTCACTGTTGGGTTCTAATTAACAGTGCTGTTCCTAACGTGGCGCTGGGAAACAGTAACAAAGCCTACACAGAACACGAGGCTAATGGCCGTAGTAGTCGACGCCGATGACACCAAATTAAAAAAAAAGTCCATAGCTCACAAAAATTATTAGTAGGTTCATGTTGAAGTACCTGAAAGTTTTCGTGGACATTACATTGTATTCCTCTAGAAAGGCTTCGAATTTTAAAATGTCCTGTTCGTCAAATCAACGAATCGTCAAGATACTATAGAGCTCTTGGCTTATCAGAAAGTTACGATAGTGCCCCAGACAATACTGAGTAGGATCAAATAATTTACGAAATCCCACGCCATCAGGATGTACAAAATATATTGTTTTACATATATTTAAAGTGACCATATTTTGATAAGTTGAAAGTGGGACAAATCGAAAACAAGGAGATATTTAAAAGGATTCTCTTTGCAGTAGTGAAGGTTTGGTTCATTGAAGAGTAAAAAAAATATATATAAATAGATATATAGTGTGTTGACACGTCACCATAAAAATTGAATTTTTTTTGTTAGACAAAAGCGGAACACATCATAAATCGGGACTAGTGGTTTAAAATCTGGACTGTCCCGCCTAAATCGGGACGGATTATCATTTTATATAATATTCTCTTAAAATAAGGCTTATTTATGTACAGACCAGAAAGCACTACAAATATTTTCGTTTATTGACAAAAAAATTAAAAGAGCATAGTCCGTACCTGGCGGATCGGCCATATTGGGTTGACGACAGCCACGCCCAATGATACCGTTTTGAATGTTTGAAAAAGATGCATATAGCGTCTCCCTATCTTCTAACTCATGGCATTCACTATATTAGCCTCATGTTGTATGTAGGTTATGGAGTACTAGTAGTCTAATACCCCATAGTGCAGGAGTGCTAGTACTCTAATACTCTTGCACGCCTACATACAGGCCTTTTACTGTCTCCCAGCGTCACTTTAGAAACATAATTGTTAATTAGAACCCAACAGTGAATGGTCGGAGTGGGGAATCCTACCTATAGAATATAATTATTTTTAAATAATTAAATCCCGGCCAAGTGGGATTCGAACCGCATTTGGCAATTTTGAAGTGTCATATTAAATAGAAATTGAATTTTCGTAACATACCAGTAATTCTTCTAATGTTATATTATTAACGTAGGTATATTAGATAAATATTTTTTAATAAATTAATTCGAACGGTTGTTGACCTGTTATTAAATAATAATGTTAATGTTTCTGTATTAAAATCAGTGATAATAAAAACTAAAGTTTTAAATATAATTTTCTTTACCGCAAATACTTCAAATAACTAAAAAATAAATTATTTCATTGGCATATCTTGATATTGAGTACCTAGTTCATTTCCAAACAACATACGCTTCTGAACGCAAACAATATTTAATGGTGATCATAAATATTTTCCGGGCGTTTCGACTATTTAATTAACTTTCATTCACTCACCATCATCATCAACATTGATAGTGATGAAATAAACAGTCTTATATTAAATAGTTTAAAAATCCTTTGAAATAGAATAATTTAATAGTTACGATTGACTGGATAAATACTAAATTTTGATAATTTTCTAGGTGGAATCATTTATGATTGATCAGGAGTTCGAGGACGATCCCCAGGTAGAGGCGGCCAAATTTCTCCTCAACCCTGACGAAGACCGAGCCGTAGATCCCGAAACACAGGCGCGTCTGGAGCAGCTCTTGCAAGCAGCTGGTAAGACCAACCTTAAATTTTTTATTACAAAAATAAGAATAAAAAAAACTATTTTAGTCATTCCTATTAAACATTTGCTCTTTCCTTCTAAAACTACCTTGTATCTTTTCTAAAAATAACCATTTTTAAAATTAGCACTCCGCAAAATTCTTATGACTTCAGCTATCGATCTATCCTTGTTCTTAAATTTATCTACTTTATTATAGTATTATTTTTTTTGTGATAATGACCTCTTTATTAAACAATCGACTATTTATTTAATTACAATGCAATAGATAAAAAAAGAGCTAAATACAAAGAAATGTGTAACAAACAATAGCTTATCTGTGAAATATTTTTTTTTTTTTTTTTTTCAATAAAAAATGTGCATCATCAATTATAAACATGGCAATATAATACAGTTTTGTATAGTTCTGAATCATTTATTTAAAATATATTGCACAGCATTCTTCAATGAGCAATAGGTTTGTTTTGTTTTAAGATGATGTTCTAATGACCAACTATGTTCTAGTATTTCTTAAATTATCTATCGACTTGAAGTTGAAAAATACATCGAACTTTGAAGAAATTTTGAAAAATATGTTTATACATTGAATTAGAATTATTTTGTTTACATTTCATTCATTACATTCTCTTGGCCCTGACTCATTGACGCAATAGAAGAAATTGTTTAGTCTCTCAGTAAAAAAACAACAATAAATTTCATCAAAATGGTAGATTCTCAAAATTAAAATAAAATATATAATGTCCTTTAATGATTTAAAAAATAAAAACACAAAATTCGGCAGATTTATGGTTGCATTTTGGTCATTTAATTTAGTCAATTTAAAATTGGTCGCAAGCAATATGAAACTTTTTTTTAAATAATATATAGGATCATCTAATCCCTCTTCTCGTCACACCAATGACAGCTGTAATAATTCAGTTAATATTACTAGCTAGCTGAGAAATATTAAACAGATAGTTGCGTTCGTTTTATAATTATTATTACATTCTTCGAATTTGATGTATGGGAGAAATTATATAAAATAGCGATTGGAAGTAACAACTTAATTATACATCTATATAGAAATATTAGAAGTTAAATTATAAATTAATCCTCTAATGGCAAAATGTATTTAGCAAAAAACATTATGAAATACACTGATAGACTAGACTAAATATTTTATTCACTCATGAACGTACTTTTTTGTTTTTAATCGTAGGGGTCGATATTAATAATAATAATAATAATACGTGATAAAAAAAAAATAATAATAATAATAATTATAAAACAATAAATTATATTATTGGCATCTTTACAATGTGTTAAATACAAGTAAAAAGTATAACATAATATATTCTCGTACTGTAAATTATCCGAAAAGGCAGAGTTCAACCCTATCATATGGGGTGACAACATCGATAGTTGCAGACCTAATTAAAAAACATTCCCTTGTGAAATTCAAGAAAAGATGGGATGAAACAAGAAACTGTAGAGTTGCCAGGGAGCTTTTAAGTTATCCTGACAACACTGCAGCAAACAAATACTTGACTATGACTAGACAGAATCTGCGCCTAGTACGGAATCATTTCCATACCATGGGGCTGTCAGAATCCGCACTCTACAGGGGGTGCGAACAAGAAAATGAGACCATCGACGCCATCGAGCATATACGATTGCTTGACACTCTCATTTATTAGAAGATTTGTGTTCGGCGAGTATCGGCTAACACCGGCCGATATAAGAGAAGCACCTCTTAGCGACTTTGTCAACTTCATTAAATCTGTAGGCTGGCTCACGAGCTAGGAGGTGCCTATCATCTTAGGAGGATGTACAATGGGCCTAGTGAGGCCTAGGTGCCGTGGGGTGACCCACAGATATATACGCAGATTCGTGTTCTCTATATATTTTAATTCACATAGTCTTAAAACTAGTCTTTACTACCAGATAAATACATCTAAAGCTACTGATTTTTTATTATTTACACCAATACTGTGCGTATTCATCTAAACAAAATAATATTTTGTAACAATTTCAATCTTTATCTATTTAAAGTCTTTTGATCGGGTTGTAAACTATCTGTAAACTCAGTTTAGCTAACAGCAGTTTCATTTTTAACTGATTATATTTAACCTGCAAATGTCATTTTTAAAATTGTTTATTAATAACCAATGATTGTACAAGAGGTTCACAGTTTAAAAAAAGATTACATTTTAACTGCCTATTATACAACCCGCCCTTTAAGTCGTATATCCTTTTTTTTAGGTATTGGCCAACTTGCGGCAAAAGATGGTAAACACTTAGGCGACCCCGAAGTTTTACGTCGTCTCACTTCCAGTGTCAGCTGCGCCCTAGACGAAGCCGCGGCAGCTTTGACGCGCATGCGCTCAGATAACCCACCGAACCGATCGAGCAACAATAGCGGCAACAGCACTTCAACAGCCTCCACCAACGGTGCGAGCAGTCAGACTCAACAACAACAGCAGCAGCAGGTGTTTATTATGATATGATTAGTTTACTACTTTTTTATTGTTTGTTTGAATAACGCTAAATACAGGGATTATTAGAGAGATATTGCAAATTTCTATAGCGTCAGTCAGTAATAGTGACAACGTAATTAGAGGCAAATAAATTCTATGCTAAAATAAGACTTATTGCAAACCAGAAATTTTTATAATAGAGTCCTTGTCCTTATACATATTTTCTAACCTTATTTTAAAAATTTTAAATTACAGTCATCTTTTTTGTTGTTTATAATAGTACATAATATGGAAGATGTATTAGAAATTATCATTTTAGAAGGTTTAGATGACGATAATATTAAATATTTTAATTTTAAAAAACTTCGTAAACTATAAAGTCGCCACTAACTGCTGTCCTTAAACATCCACAATTAAGGATAGGCACAATTTTTATTAAACTCAGTTCTAGAATGTAAGTGATATGCGCATGCTCAGATGTCAAAATAAGAGCGCGCGCTAATAGTGACTGACCTTAAGTGGACTTGCAATAACTCTCTAATATGTTACAAATATATAAAATTCGGATTTATATAACACAACTTTCTCTGTACTTCTTTTAGCTCTTTACACAAAATTGTTTCTGTAATTAACATATATTTTATCGCAATTCTTTTGGATTGAATCACCGCGTTTAAAGCAACTAATTGTAAAAATGGCAGATAGGCAAATCTAAACAATTCATTCAAACTGATTCACAACAAGCAAATGTCTTATCACCAAACCAATATTTAATTTTGGCAGATTATAATTTGCGATTCAAGTTAAGCGTTACGCCCTCTGGGAGTACATCTGTAAGTATTCGAAGTGTTGCCTTGCGTTGTTATTAAAATTGTAACAAATCTATGACTATTTTATTAAAGTGGAACTCAAAAATATAATTCCGAAAGTTATAATTTTAGTGACAAAGGTACCACTATAACAGCAATAACCAATGTACGGAAATCTTAACTTACAAATAAATTAATTTGAATCGCTAATATTTAGAATATAAGATCCTATCAAATTCAACCAAACCAAAGATAATTGGAAGTAATGCAAAATTAACATATCCAATAAACACAATTTATAAACTTAGGAGCATTGTTCTGTCGTTGCGAAATAAATCGTAGTTGCATCACCACTCTACTTTTTTATACCAGCTTTTGTCGACAATTGGTACGTTCGGGCTACGCACTCTTTTCATTCTATTCACTCCTAAAGTACCAGAGAGCGTTCCGGAAAGGAAGAAAATAAAATAAAAGTTCCTTTTTGAACGTTCGGTCATTGAGCATTAGGTGATTTAAATCGATGATAAAATAATAAAAAGCTTTTATGTTGTTTTTCGTGACTATCATGAATTTAGAAGAAACTTATGATAGTTACAGATAAGTATGATTAGGTCTAAGTACAGGTATGTCACATTAGAGTGCAGCGTTGATATTAAATTGAACTTACAGAAATGCAACAGGATTCAAAACAAGGGATTTCAGAACCACATACCTAAAAAAAAGTCTGGCAACATGTCGCGCCCTCCCGCAACCCCTTAATATATTTTGTTTTTGATTTTAAGAATATAATAGAATATAATAATTTCAGATATTTTTTTTTCGATTCAATTTTTTTTACCTCCGCAAGACATACAAAAAAATAAATATAAAAATCTGATGTGTCCAACACATGACTTTCCTATCTAGTTATTATAGGCTTTTTCTGGTTATTTTGTACAACCTATTGCAGCACCTCTATAAATGTTTAGAGGATAAACTAAATATATACATTTTCCACATACATCTACCTCGAAACATTTTTCTATAGATATTCATTGAAAACGAAAATACTGGAAAATTTTAATTTTTCCATTACGGTCCATTTTAGAAAAATCATGTATAAACAAAAATTATAGAGATCGATATCGCAAACAACTTTTAGTTCAACAATTTTCATAAAAATCAGAATTTTGCACATTTTGTCAAATTTCTCGAATACGGACCATTTCAGGAAATTTTGACATAAAGCAAAAATTATAGATAATAATAGAAGTAACTTTTATTTGAACAATTTTATTCTCCAAACATAAATAATAGATATATTCCATAAAATATAAAAACGGCCTCCCATAAAGTACCCCAGATGTTCCGACTTTGTCCAAAATCTAATCATTTCACGTCAGGCCGAAATAAAACTTAAGTTTAAAATTTAATGTTTTTTCTTTATCCGTTTTTGAGTTTTCTTCAAAATTACACATTTTCTCAAATATCTCGAATACGGTCCATTTTAGAGAAATTATGTATAGGATAAAAATTATAGAGAATTATATTACAAACAACTTTTATTTGAACATTTTTTATAAAAAATATTTTTTTTTACATTTTGTCAAATTTCTCGAATACGGACCATTTTAGGAAAATTTTGTATAGAACAAAAATTATATTATTTTTTTGAGAAAAAGTTTTGATATCTAGTTGGTAGGAAAAAAATTTTTTTGTATTAAACCTTGGCATCACTTTCTTGGAAAAAATGGTGTTCCTTATGACTCAATCGCTCCAAGACTGTCACAAGTTTAACTGTCCTTTTTACAGCTTAAGTGTAACAAGGGAACTGTACTATTTCCTTAACGACCAAAGAATTTTAGTGGTCATTGACAATTTCTAGCAAATCTTCTTCAGTTACTATTATTAAAAGAGGTGGTTGGTTCTGTGAGAGGAAACTCCTGCCAGTTTTGAAGAAGGTCACAATAGTCTTCGGCATTGAAGTTAAATTTCGTTAAGATGCATGCTCGAACTGTTGTTTGAGGATCTGTTTGATTTATAACTTTAATAATGCCTCTAACTGCCAGTTCACGGATAGTTTTTGCTCATCTGTCAACAGCATATTCTCCGGATGGCTAAAATAACCATTTCTCTGAATAACGTGGTAGATTACATTTTTCAATTCAGGGGGAAAATACTTTGAACACTGAATAGTAGGTTCTTTCGTTCGCTGTTGGTGCAGTGTCCACCAGTGTAAATTACACCAGTTACACCACCTTATTTACCTTAGTTTACTTCCATCCTTATTCCTTATACACATTTCGAGTGTAATTCACTCCTGCAAAATAGTTGGTGGAGAAAATATCCACCAGTGGACACCACATCGCCGACAGGAAGGTTTAGCGGATTTTACACCGGGCCGAACGAAAGGTTTAGTGTACGTTGGTGTAGTTCATTCCTACACCAGTGGAACGAACGAAAGAACCTAGTAAGTCAAGTCAAAAAAAATTAACTTTTGCAACGAGCTCTGCCAAATTTTAAGAATATGTGACGTGTCATGTGTCAATACATAGAGTCCCAGGATATGATTTGCGCTGGTAAGCAATCGGGAGTGCAATTGGTTGCCTGTTTAGAAACTCGTCGTCTTAAACACCGATCGAGACATTTAAAATAGTCATCACATTTGCAAATAGCAATATTAAGCTAAGGTTTGAGTTTCTAAAATCTTCAAGTGTCGTTTGAAAATATTGCTTTTGTGAATCCCGTTTTTAAGTTACTTGTAGTATTCGATTTTGGTATTGCTTAAGCAAAAATATAATGCTTGTTCTAGAGACGATCAGAATAGACGCTCAGCTCCAAATATTTTCCATTTTACTTGCTACAATAACTAAAGCTTGAGAATTTATAGTTTTTATTTACGTACTGTTGTTCTAGGCTGTACTAAATTAACAAAAAGTCTAGTTAAATATTATCGGCGGGACTGGAAGATAATATCGCAGAAAAATGTCAAATAGCTAAAATATAATATGTATATTTTTTATATTTTGAAAGGTATTGGATTTAAAAAATTGATATAATAACTTTCAAGGGTGTTGCGGGGTGTAAGTTTTTAATAAAAAAAATACTAATTCAACATGTATTACTAAACAATAGTAACATTTTATTCACTATAACTTTCCTTAATTAATATTTTTATTTTGGGAGATGGGGTGGCCCAGTTAAACAAATCAAATCAAAAAATGCTTTATTCTCAAAGACAGAATCTTGTTGAAAAAGCTGTAGAAATATAAAATACAAAACAAAGGGTACAAAATAAAAGGTATAAAATAAAATATCCAGTCAGACAACATTTGTTAAAATAAATAAAAGACTAGTACCCTCACTCCACTTAGACCTACTCTGGACTCACCTACTGATACTGTGAAGATTTTGGTGCCTCTTAAGTGAGGACACCACTTACGAAACCATTATTACAGATTTATTTATATAATTTGATCCTAACAGTTACCGCTCATATTATAAAGAATTGTGGCTAATATATATTTTTTATAGAAATCAATAAAACTGCGAGAAAATACTTACAAGTATTATTTTTTTTTTTTATATTAGTGAAAACCGCAAATAAATTTATAAATTCGTAAAAATTATTATGAGTATAGTATGTATCTGTAGATCAATAGAATGCTCTTGGCAAATAACGGAACCACTCTTTAATAATAATTAATGTTAACTCAAATTTGTAGATTGAATAATATTTATTAGTATTTATTCTTTTATTTTTAGCAACAACTTCAACAAGCGCAGGCTCCCGAAAAAACTTCCTTGGTGGAAGCCTGTACAGACGGGGATGTGGGCACTGTGAGGAAACTCCTAACAGAAGGAAGATCTGTGCACGAAACTTCAGAAGAGGGAGAGAGCTTGCTTTCTTTGGCGTGTAGTGCTGGCTATTTTGAACTTGCACAGGTAAGAAAAAAATAAACCTGACAAAGTTTGTGGTTGCAATTGAAAACTTGGTTATGAAGCAACTTCACGATGTAATTGATTCACTTTACAGGAACGTAAGATCTATAGTCAAAAGAAAATCGATCTTTTCAGATTTCCTCAAATATCTTTGAAACCAGACCTGATGTCTTGAATTTCAAAACATCAGTTATTTAATTTGGTATTTAACTTACTGCACCTCCAGTGGTTTACTAAATATAAATATTTTTTAAATGTCTTTTTTTTATCATATCTCTTGTGATAGAATAGAATGTATTCATTAATAAAGTATTTTTCTTCTTACATTTTTCATGCTTAAAAAAACTTATCAGACTAGTCAAATTTTCATAGTCAGCGTTCACACAGTACCACCCTACACATCCATACAAAACACATTCATATTATCCAGTTCTCACATGTTTAAAATTATAAGTATTGAATTGAAGAGTTTGAATCAATTTTATTAGGCTCTTTTGTCACTCAATGACTCGACGAAAAAAATAATGAATTAAGAGAAGTGTAAGAACTGAATTCAATAAAATTTAGTAACTAGTATCTCAACATACCAGCGTTAATCAACTTGCAATATTTTGAAGTCACATTTCCAAGTACATATATGAAGAGTTCATATATAAATTCAGTTAAAAAATTATTTTTTTACAATTTCAGGTACTTTTAGCCATGCATGCGAACGTAGAAGATAGGGGAATTAAAGGAGAATGTACACCCTTAATGGAAGCAGCATCTGCTGGCCACCTCGACATTGTGAGACTCCTAGTAGCTCATGGGGCAGACGTCAATGCTCAGTCGACATCAGGTAAGATGATATTGTTAAACCTTTTACATCACTCGTTTTTAACTCATGAATTGTAAGGTGGCCGTAAAATAAGCTTCTGTTACGTTCGATTCATGATTTAAAATAGCGTGAAATTCATTTTCCTGAAAACACGCCTTTTCTTTCATATTTTTCGTGTACCTAAACATGATATTTTATACATTAAGTAAAATAATGTATCTTTTTTGTTTCTTCTATTAGGCAACACCCCCCTTATGTATGGCTGCGCTGGCGGTCACACTGAAGTCGTGAAATTCCTCCTGGAAAACGGCGCCAACGTCGAAGATCACAATGAAAACGGGCATACGCCCCTCATGGAAGCAGCGAGCGCGGGTCACGTGGGACTCGCCAAGATCCTTCTAAGCCACGGAGCTGGCATCAACACCCACTCGAACGAGTTCAAGGAATCGGCGTTGACGCTTGCTTGCTATAAGGGCCACCTGGACATGGTTAGGTTTCTGCTCGAAGCCGGCGCCGATCAGGAACACAAGACCGATGAGATGCATACCGCGTTAATGGAGGCGTCCATGGACGGACATGTCGAGGTAAGCAATCAATAATGTATTGAAATTATTAACCTGGGTAAAACTACTTTCTTAAGTTTTGGAGATGTTGGACAAGCTGTGGTAGAGAATTTTCAGTGTACTACTGTTGAGTTACTTTTTCGTTGTTTTTGGAGCATAATTGTTTTGATCAATCCATTGTAACTTGATAAACCGGGCCCTAACCTAGTTTTCCAAATACCCTTAACCTTGGCCTAAATTTCGTCTAGTGGGCCCCCCACGAAGTGATGTTAAAAACCCCCAGAATTACGTTTAGAGTTCAATGTAGCTGTAATGGAGGAAGAACAAAGGAAACACCGAGATTAATTTTGAATACTGTTTATTTAACATCTGTTCTTTTGTACAGCCGGACATTTAGATTATGTGCCGTTTTTAGGCTTAACATTATGTTTATGTAGGCTTTCCAATGTGTTATTTCTAACCTCAGAGCTTTTAGTTCCCATAAAAGGGTAAAATAAAAGTTGGAAGTACTTTGGTATATTTGTTTGTCTCCTAACATACAATCACACGTTTTCCACAGAAATACTGAATTACGCATTGTCTAATAAAGGAGAGTACAGCGGTAGCACGAGGAGTGTTGTGAGATATAAAATATTGCGTCAAATTGAAAACCTCCTCCTTTTTTGAAGTCGGTTAAAAATAATATTTCTAATATGTGTAAAAACCGGAGTGTAGATTTACCCCACCGTGCGTCACGCCTTTCTCTAATATTCCAATGACGTAATGTACTGACATACTCAGTCCTGTATGGAAAACACTGAACGGTCGATCGGAGAACACCTGATATAAAGGGGGATGCCCGTCAGGCCCACTTTTGGGGTATTTCAGTAGAGATCCATCCAAGCCTCTATCAGGCTTTAATTTACATAGCCGCAAGGGAAATACCATTTTTAGGCCCTTACTATTGAGGTCCCTGGCGGTCTATGGTGGCCTAAGGCTTGTTTTTCGACGCGATGCTCTTTTGCTCTGTCGATTGACAAATCAGTGTTATTATTCACAGTTCTGAGGATAGGTTAGCTAGTCCGCAAACACAATTTCACCTATTTATTCTAAATAAATAACAAACATACCGACTACTTCCGCGTAATGTCCCGCTAAAGATATGTGGATATGTACAAATAAATACGACCCACCTCAATATTCATGATTCTACCCGCCGCTGTACATATCTCCTTTTTCCCGAAAAATCGATACACAAAACTAACACTCCTTACGGCTAAAATGACACATTTGTCTACCCAATTTTGTTTTACAAAGAATGACAGAAAACATATTTTTTTAACCACAATCTAACTTTAAAATATATACAAATCAAAGCATTTACCCTACTAATCTACATCTGTTTGCCATTTAAAAGTAAAACCGAAAGTGCGTTTCATCTTTACTGAAAGGGGCAGTACTGTTTACAGACAACCAAAACTTTACAATTCGCCCTTTGGCCATAAATCTAAATGACTTAATTTATTACTTGAGAGTGTTGACCGACTTTACAACAATTAATATTTATAACATCACTATCGATTCTCTAAATAATATAATTTAGCACAATATAAAAACCCTATAATTTTTCCCACAATAAACGTTTATCAATGAATACCAAAAATATGACAATAACACACAGACGCGAATTTTCCCGCTAATGAATATAAAAGTAATAAAGTGATACCTGTAACCCATTAATGTTAGTCAAACTCTCCCCCGGAATATCTGAATATTAAATACTAGTTTGATTACTTGAAGGGTGACGAAATCCACTACGAACGTCCTTTTACTTATATATAAAATATAAGAAAAAGGTGGTCATCCTAAGGACAACTGGATACCTATGCAGAAGCCGTCATTTATAGAAACTAATTTCTCTACTCCGTCGATATCTTTTATTTCCGTTGTCAAAATATAACAAAAGCGCGGCCACCGTAAGGGTAGCGATATCTCTTTAATTATATTTGAAGAATATAAAGAAATTGGAGTCACCGTGGCGGTAACGTGGATATTTGCGTTTTTTTGTTAAGATGAAAAAGTTAGTGTTCCCCCAGCCCTCAAAAACACCGGTATTTATACTTAAATTTCCCATATATGCAAATGTATCGGAAAGAGAATGACTGTGACTTCGGTGTATAAAGACTATAAAGCCCTGTATTAATTCCTGAATATAACCCTATCGGTTAACATGTGGTTTTTTAGCTAGCGGCCGTTACAGTCTCCACGTCTTCTTTTCCCAGAAGTAATTAAACGGCGCCTACGAGGCGGGATACGCTGGGATGTTGTTTGAATTCTAAATAAAAATTTGAATATAATATGTAATATATAAGAATCATTTAAATTAATTATCAACCCCCGGTTGTCGGATTTCACCATGTTTGCCAAAAAAAAATTACTAACATATTTTTCTTAACTGAACATAATTGCTTCACAATTGTTGTCGCCTTATTTTATTTTTGTAGTTAAAAGTTACATCATTATCATAGTAGTAAGTTCAGATTTTGTCACCTGCTACAATACTATTAACACTCAGAGAAGTAACATTTTGATGTTCTAGGATTGTTTTTCACCAAATTACTCGTTCTCTTTCGTTATCTGTCAAGTCATATATGGAGGAACATGAGGTAATTGTTTCCCATAAAATACGTGTAACTAAAAATGACACCACTGAGTGTCAGTACCTAAGATTTGTTGAAAGAAATAATACATGATCTGAAATTAATCTGACTTATTTAATGCACAAGCGTGACTCATACATTGTTACGTTTTCTTGCGGAATTCTTGCTTGAATGTATTTCTAACTCTCCTATTTGGATCACTAACTTAATCCGGTATTTCTTTGAAGTTGGTTGGTAAAATTGCACATCGTGTCTCATGTACGAATTTGGACTCGTGTTGGAACAAACAGAACAGGTTTTTGATAAGTCAAGATTATGCACAACTGAAAAAGTGCTATACAGATTGCATTAAGTAACAATTTGTAAACGGTTTGCTGACTCACAATCATAATAATATGTAGAAACAATGCATAAGAAACTTAGGAATTGAATTGCGCGGCATTTTCATTCTGTAACGTTTAGGTCTGTATTTATGAATTGGTATAGACCAAGACGGTCTTTTGAATGAAAATCGAAGTTTAAGTAAATATAAAGTGCCGTATAGTACAAGAAATTTGTTACTACCATCTCTAAATTCTCATCCTTTGCCCAAACTTCGCTTATAATAATTTATTAAATATTTACAAACATAATATAATAAAAGCCACTCTATATAAAGTGACAGTTATATTTGACAATTACAATAAATAATTTTACAGATAATAGTAGATAATTATTTAAGTTCCTTAAATTATTTTTGCACCTAGGTGATGAACCTGTATGTGCATATTATAATATTGTTTAAAAAATTAATTCACTTTCCGTTTAAAGAAATGTTAATAGTTAAAAATTAATTAAAAATTTAAACTAAAAAGTAAAAACTAAACATTAAAACTAAAAACTAAAAATAGGTGAACATATTATTTAATAATTTAATTTGAAAATTGAAATAAAACATTACAGTAATGCAAAGATTTAGGTGTTATTTAAAAGGTTTATTTATATGTAGTTGGAAGTTTGTAGCTATACAGGGTGTCCCGAAATTTTAGACGGTCATATTTTAACAGCATAATATACATCCTAAAATAGGAGTAAAAGTATAAACATAGGTCCGAAAACGTTCCGTTTTCGAGATACAGGGCGTTGCAAGTGAAGTCCCGATGGCACATTTTTGTAAATATTTTCAAAAATTTCTTTAGTCACTGGTTTTCCAAAGTTAAAAAAAAATAAAATTTCTGATTGCACAGGCCTACTAATTATTGGTACACTTTCGAATAAGATAACATCAACTTATCATGAAATTTTCAAATGCTTTTCTCTTGAAAATGGTGCGCCCTAGCGAGATGCAACAAAAGTAGCTTTATTATAAAGAAAACATTGGTTTTCCAAATTTTAAAGTCAAAAATGTAAAAAAAAACAAAAAAAAAACAATTTTACCCTAAGCCTTCCTAACTTACCCACCTATGAAAATGATCAAAAACTGGGGTTTAGACCATTAAATAGAGCGTAAAAAGGTAAGCAATTGTACCAAATTTCACTTAGTTAAAATGTGCCATCGGGACTTCACTTGCAACACCCTGAATCTCGAAAACGGAACGTTTTCGGACCTATGTTTATATGAACTTTTACTCCTGTTTTAGGATGTTGATTATGCTATTAAAATATGACCGTCTAATTTCGGAACACCCTGTATTTTTACATTTTATTGAAATCTGTTTGACTTTATTTAATTTTCTGATATCTAAAGGCAACATATTGTAGATTCTTAGTGCAAGATTTCTTAAAAATCTCTGAGTCACGTCTCTTCGACAGTAAGGTACAATTAGATTTTTGTCAGATGCTTGTCTAGTTTTATAGCCGTGTGAAATTATTTCTTTTATGATTAAGGAGTCAGTTACTTTGAAAATATAACATTTTTACATTAAGTATTCAATATTATACAGCTGATGCAATCTGTATTATTTTTAACAAATAATTTTTGAACTACTGACAGGGAATATAATGCGTTACTATAGAGGCCACCCCAAACTTGAATGTTAGATGTTAATACTGACTCTACTAAGGTTTTGTATATAATTATTAAAAGCTGTTTTTTTCATAAATTTACGTAACTCGTAGAATTTGTATATTAATCGCCATTTAGATTCGCTTCTTGTGTAGGCATTCTTTGCTTCGGTGCAAGTAACGAAAAACTAATTGGGTAAAAAAAATAATACAACAATTATTATTGCATTTGATGAGTTACATAGTCAAATAATTTATATCTATTTTTGGAACTCGCAGTATAATAAATTATATATATATATATATATATTTTTTTTTTTCAGGTGGCCAGATTGCTTTTAGATTCCGGCGCTCAAGTTAATATGCCCACCGACAGTTTTGAATCGCCCCTTACTTTAGCTGCTTGCGGTGGTCACGTAGATCTGGCCATGCTTTTAATAGAAAGGGGCGCTAATATCGAGGAAGTCAATGATGAGGGATATACGCCTCTCATGGAAGCGGCGCGGGAAGGGCATGAAGAGATGGTACACCTATTGCTTGGCCAAGGTAAGTCATTGGTTAATTTTATACACAATATATAAATATGAGAATGGGAATTTGTTACACAAACATGCTGATGCAATACATTTCCCATGGGTGTATTACAGAATTAGTTGGGTGTCTTGCCAGAATGGCTATCTACTGCAGTGTTGGACTATCAGTTACTGTTTCAGAAAAAATACGGTTTAAACTAAAAGATTCATATTTGTTGAGTTCGTTTATTGCACATATTTCTCTTCAGTTCAATTTCTGATCAAAAAACGTTCGGTATTGCCACTTTTGAATCTGCATTCAGAAATAACAGATTTATGTGAAAATGAGCACATCGAATCGCTCCGTAGTTAACACAGCAGACATATTTCTTAATGACATTTTATCGTCGATATCATTTTCATCGTTACTCGTCAAGTGTAGTAAGCAAATATTGATGGGCGTGAAAATTGTATCTATGTTAAATGATTTAGGTCAATTTTTAACCATCAAATCGCAATTAACCTAACCACATATAATTAATTGCCAGCTACTCGTCTTTCGGCGGCATTTTTGAACTTAGAAAGTTGCAATTGCTTTGGATCAATGACACAGTCTGTCAGAGCTTTGATACTATAGAGCTAAAATTCTCATAAATTGGATAGATGTAGCATTCACATTGCTGCCGAACTCCACAAAACAAATAATATATTCTTGATGTGTTCATACATTTTTGTATTTTATGATCAAAATTATTAAATAAAAAATACTTGCACTTATCTATTCACATCTATCGGAAATATAAAAAACTGACACTACAAATGTTAGAATTGTTTGTGTACTTCTTTGTTCCACCACGAGTGAAAGCATGCATTTTTTGCGGATTTTAACAACATTTTGAAATCTAAAATGTCTGAATTAACTGAATAAGCTCCTGCAACTACTACTTAACTTGAAGTCACTGTCTTGACCATATATAATGTCTGCCTGCTCCGCCAAATGTGCGGTAGGCAATGCACGAACTTTCCATTTTATGCCAAGGAACACTGGTATTGAATAAGCTGTGTCCTGTGTTTTGACAGAAGACAGGCATAATATGTCAAGGCGTTCGGGAAAGAAATATAATCCAAATTCCTCGAAAATCACGTGATTAACATTAAAATCTTTGTGCTCTTATCTCTGAGGTATAATACCGAACTCGATGATTATAGCCAGGACATTTCATTTGTTAGATTGCATACATTATCTCCAGTATCTCCATTAAACATTGCACAAATTCAGAAAAAAATATTTCTTTATGGAAATAAAAGTAAATAAAATAATACAGGGCGATAATTATTAATTATTAATTATTAATTATTAATTATTAATTATTAATTATTAATTATTAATTATTAATTATTAATTATTAATTATTAATTATTAATTATTAATTATTAATTATTAATTATTAATTATTAATTATTAATTATTAATTATTAATTATTAATTATTAATTATTAATTATTAATTATTAATTATTAATTATTAATTATTAATTATTAATTATTAATTATTAATTATTAATTATTAATTATTAATTATTAATCTATTGTTATTATTTGTAGATAGTAAAATTAACAAACACAAATTTATAATATTCTAGAATGAGCAACTTACAGGTGAATTGGTATTGTGCCAATAAACACTATTCTAGTATAAAATATTTTTAGTCATAAGGTATCTCCTAATGATTCACTCTACGTGTACAGAGATAGACAAACTGGCTGCACAAATTAGCATTTTTTAAGACTGTTATAAATCTTAAATTAAAAGCTGGCCATACGCCAAAGGAAAACACTTAATAATGATCTTTTATTTTTAACGAGATTGCCGGATAACCTTAAAACTATGGTCTCTATTGATTTTTAATGTAAATAGAATAATATAAAATGCCGAATTTCATATAAGACGTTAAAATATTTCAAAAAAATTGTATTCATTACTTTTTTTATACCCCTATGCCTTAAAAAATTATAATGCTTTTATAGTTTATCAAACTATTCTTTCATTGATTTAATGTTTTATTTGACCGATGTGACATGATAATGTTTGTTCAAGCCCTATATAATTTCCCAACTAATAGACCGTCAGATAGTGACGGGTTTAGGTGCCCCATTTTTGCATAAATGCCTCTAATAGGGATGAAAAGTACATCGATTTGGAGTAGAATGAAAGGAAATTTACGAGTGGCTCCTAGGGATAACATGGAAAATTCGGTTTTCCCTAACAAAAATTAAAGATTATTTATTGCCCATATTTTCATGCAAGCCGTGTTCACTAATTGATTGACTAATAGAACTATGCTTCAGAAAACCGCAAGTGGCTAAAGGGTAAAAATAAGGGCGTAATCTTGTAAAAAAAAAAAATATTTTTCTACACAAGCCGATCGAATGTATTAAAACGTACATCGTTTCTACTCCGAAAAACATATTGGCTTGAATGATCGGAATGGATAAACGCATTTTGGGGTCGGAACATTTTTCTGTAAGGAAAATCGAATTTCCATGTGTTATCCCCAAGAGTCATTCTTAAATTTTTCTTTCATTCTACTCAACATCGATGTACTTTTCATCCTTCTTGTCACTATCTGACGGTCTATAACTAGAGAACCGTCCTTAAAACAATTCCGCGAGAATTATAACATTTTTTTGAGGTTTTTTTTTAATAAAATAAATTTTATTAATAAATCGACCTAAAAGACAATTTTACTCATTTCACCACATATCTAACTTTTGTCCATAGGAGTCCAAAATAAAGATGCTGTGAATTGTCGAAATAGAATAAAGATGCCATACAAAAATAATCCAAACTATAATAACTGAATAATGGCACTTTTTGTGTTCATTTTAAACATGTATATTATGTCAAATAGTTAAATCTATGAGTAAAATCAAAGCCTCACTCCTAAGCTACGTCGCATTAGTTTCTAGTTTCTATATTACGTGCCCTAACAACTAAATGTTCTGACAAACAATAATTTATTGAAAACGTTAATTTACATGAACTAAATTATTAAATTGAAGAACTTCATTAACGATATATTAAAATCTAATATTTATATTTAATATTTAAATGGTTTGGTTTTTAAACACATTAAAATACACTGTATGCGAATAAATAAACAAAAATATTGCAGAATATCATGACAACTAAATGTTCGGAAAATATACAGAATTACTATTTTAATATGGCGTTACATCTCCACGAGCTTTTACAACCGCTGCAATCCTATCTGGCATTGTTTTTTATTAATACATAAATCAGGGTCAAAACTTTGCCATAACTCATCCACTTTCTTCTTCAAATCGGCAACGGTTCTTTGGGGATCATCACGCAATTTTTGTTTCATTTTATGCCATAATGTCTCAATAACATTAAGGTAAGGACTGTTCGAAGGCCATGAGAGGACATTAATGTTA
Organism: Psylliodes chrysocephalus; assembly: GCA_927349885.1. Taxonomy (NCBI): domain Eukaryota; kingdom Metazoa; phylum Arthropoda; class Insecta; order Coleoptera; family Chrysomelidae; genus Psylliodes; species Psylliodes chrysocephalus. Next base: position 51,626,178 of record OV651818.1, on the reverse strand, counting down.
TTATCCCCAAACCATTTTTTAGTCACAAGACTATTTTTCAAAATTTCCTGATATTTTGCGGCATTAATTGTGCCTTCTTCCACCTCATAACTTCCTAGACCCACTTTGGACATGCACCCCCAAATCATTATGCCTTTAGGAAATGTTACTGTCCTTTTGAGGCAATCTTTATGAAATGCTTCATTTTTAGTTCTAATAACGTCAAACTTCGCCTCGTCACTATGACTTTGGACCAGTCTTCAACGATCCATTACATCTTCGATTTTGCCCAATTAAACCGATTTATTTTCTGCTTCTCTGTTAGTAGAGGTTTTTCTTTCGCCTAAAATATTATGAATAATAAAAAATCATGAATTTAATAAAATCTTTTGAACCGACCTTATAGAAACTAAGTCCTGATTTGTGTATCCACTTTCTACAGCACTCTCTCGATAAAAGGCGTTTTCTAATATTCAACAAAATGATGGACTGATGATAGATCACGTGACCAGTAAATTGCCGATTGGTACAATCGTGATTTTTATCTGATGAAAATTATTTAAGAACAACTGACATTTGTGATTTTGTAATCTTAACTGTGAAACTGTCTTTATTTAATGAAAACAAATAAATCTAAGCCCTTTTTGATAGGCATAAAGACTAAAAACAAGTATGGGTAATACAATAATTGAAAAAATATGTACTTACCTTGGCCGAAGTATCCATCAACAATGTGATCACCTTAAGATGGATCAAAGGTCAAGCCACATCGAAAGGTAACCATCTTGCTGATTCACTAGCCAAGAAAGCAGCCAACCAAATACTTTTTGGACCTGGCCCTTCTATTGGCCTGACAAAATCAATAGTGACAGACCTAATCAAAGAACATTCTCTTGTGAAATTCAAGGAAAGATGGGATGAAACAAGAAACAGAGTTGCCAGGGAGCTCTTAAGTTATCCTGACAACACTGCAGCAAACAAATACTTGACTATGACTAGACAGAATCTGCGCCTAGACACAGGCATTCTGACTGGTCATTGCGAAGTACGAAAGCATCTCCATATCATGGGGCTGTCAGAATCCGCACTCTGCAGAGGGTGCGAACAAGAAGATTAGACCATCGAGCATATACTTTACGATTGCCCGACGCTCTCATTTATTAGATTTGTGTTCGGCGAGTATCGGCTAACACCGGCCGAATATAAGAGAAGCACCTCTTGGCGACGTTGTCAACTACATAAAATCTGTAGGCTGGCTCACGAGCTAGGAGGTGCCTATCATCTCAGGAGGATGCACAATGGACCTAATGAGACCTAAGTGCCGTGGGGGGTAACCCACCCTCCACACTTTACAGATACAGATGTACTTACCTTCATTTGCTTGCTGTATATCTAATGTTGACAATCTTATTTTAAAAGTTAACCCACTTATTTTTCACTCATTAAGAAATTTGAGCGAACTTTTCCTATTTTCTTATCTGTTTAATAATAATTAATAATTTAAGGTTATGTCACGTGATCTATCAGTGATCCATCAGTGCTTCAACACAATAGAGTCGATGGATTTGGTGACAACCATCTGAGAATTAGGTTGAATTTAAGAATATGATGTATGACTCATCTAAAAATTTTTGATGAATAAAAGAAGGGTTTTGATGGATGCTAGATGGCATCGATGAATATGAAACGCCTAAAGTGTGTACTGTTTCTGCATTCCAATCTGCTGTGATGGCCCTTAAAGTGTTACGACGACCCCGTTTGCAAATTTTTATAAGTAATCGTCGATCCCTATCAGACACACTTCTCGGTCTTCCCAAACTTTTGCCTTTAGATTGGACACTTCCACTCTCATGATAGTGCTTAAGTGTATCCCCAACTGTTGACTTAGCCAAATCTAATTCATCCGCAATTCACGTATTTTTTTACCCTGACAATATTTTTTGATTATCAGTTCATGAAATTTTACATTTGTCACACTTTCTCTGGCCATTTTGGACTAAATTTATCAGAATTTTTGGCAAAACGGTTTCTAACAAGTAACTGTCAATTTAATTACCAACTTACAATAAGTAAATAACAAAGTCATAGAATAACCTACCTATTATAATTATAGTTATTCTGTGACAAAGATATGTATTTTATACACGGCAACTAGATAAATCCGAACATTTAGTTTTCACTATATTGTGCAATATTTTTGTTTATTTACTCGAATACAGTGAATTTCAATGTATTTAGAAAATAAATATTTTAAATGTTTATTATAAATGATAGATTTTAATATATTGTTAATGTAGTTCTTCAATTTAATAATTTAGTATATGTAAATTAATGTTTTCAACAAATTATTGTTTGTCCGAACATTTAGTTGTTAGGGCTCGTATATAAAACATGGCTCTCAGAAAGTCTAGATATCGCTATGGGTATGCTGTCAATACAATAAAATGAAATGAATACTTTAGGAACAAAACTTTGACAAGTTTTGTTCAATCAGGAACGGTTTTTAAAAATTCTCTTTTTTGAAATGCTATTTGCACACTCTATCCAATTATTAATAAATGAATTCAAATGAAAATTATACAATTTTTATAATTTAAAATCATCTATGTTTAGCAATGGAGATGTATTTAATTTTAAGTATTGTATTAAAATGTTTCGGTTTAATACTAAACTGATTGCATCATCCATTTATATTAGATATTAATGTGATAATAAAAAAGAAAACAGTTCATTATTGAAACAAATATAGATAAATTAATTCTTACTTTATTAGTGTTAATCTCGCAGAGAAAGTTGGAAAAATAAAATGTGTCATTGCTTTTAGAAACCTGTAAGTAGAAATAAGCACCAACTTAAGAGTACAAAGGCCCTAAGCTCTCTTTCGGTAACTAAACTAAAATATTTTTTGTAACGAACGAAACTGTTACCATATATCCTAATTAAAAATTTTATACAAGTTAAAATTTTATTTCAAAATATATAACAAAGCAAGCCACTACTGCATGGCATCACTTTAACAGTCGATTTATTGCATTAGACACTTATTATTTTCCTAATGAAAGTGTGTTTGAATGTTATTTAATATACTAAATTTCAATATTATCAAGACAGATTAATTTTAGAATGCCCCAAAGGAAAGGACCAATGTTTTTTGCAATTTTCCTGGTCGACTCGACCAAAGCAGTTTTTCGCGGTCGACCGTTGAATGCGTGAAACGTAACATATAGTTAGGGTTGCCAGATTTATGAAAAGGAAAAGTGAGACAACGGTGACGACAGGTGATCAGATTAAAAAAAGGGATGTTTATAAAATCATGTGGAGATCTAAAAAAAACGGTCCTCTGCTTATATTTTTATAAACCTATAAACTTCTCAAAAAAAATCTTACCTCAAATTTTTTTTTTATTTATAACTTAAAAAGCGTGGCATTTGAGTAAAAGACGAAGCATTTGAATAAAAAGTGTGGCATTTAGGTGAAAAGCGGGACAATTGCGCCTAAAGCGGAACTTATGGCAACCCTACATATAAGGCAAAATTTCAAACAATTATCAATGGTCTCTCTATAGCTATCAACTATTAATTCCGAAAATTATTTATTTCAAGAAAATATTTGTAAAAAGTTACTCCTACCACCTTGCGCCGATCCTGTCTTGTCAGTAGTGCCACCTTAAAACTCACTTAATATGGCACCCAGCATGAAGGGGGTCAAAATTTCAATGTTGTATCTAGTGTTTCTGAGAGCTATGATATAATATAAAAAAAAATTATTATTTGGTTAACCCTTAAACCAACTTGATTCTTCATCTAACTATAAATAACCAGTTATGTAACCAGGTTATCCAATCGAAAAACTACATTTTTTCTGCTCTAGAACAGTTCAGTGCTTCTGTATTTTCAAAAATAACGTCAAATTAAATGTTATACCATAACGAGTATAATTTCAGTTGCCTTCAACGAGAAAAGGTACAAATATTTACCTCAAGTTTAGACATTTACAATTGGTGAGTGTATAAAAAAATGGTGAAGTATTGGAAAATATTAACTTTTGTAAACAGGTAATTTGCGAAGAAATGGCATTTTTTTAAAGTAATTTTAGTTTACTTAAGTATTGATAAAATTTACTATAAAAACATCAGTTAAACTAGTTAAATTCAATTTTTGTTTTTTAAAATATTAAATAATAACATGTTTGTGCATTAATTGTACAATAATTCCCCAATTAAAAATGATCGTTTTTTTAGACAGTTGTATACTACCCTTTGACTAAAATATTTGTAAAAACTTCATAAAATATTAGTATTTTAAAAATACAGAATATATTTTTACATGTTAAACATCAACTATAAAGTCGTGAATTCTTTTAAAATTGTAAATTATAATTTGGCATGATTCCATATTCCAATAATGTAGTTTCATCCTATCGTCATTTTTTCATATTTTCTGTAATATTAATATTGATTTTATTGCAAAAACATTTTTGCTATTTATCAAAATTCTTATCAAAAATAGTTTTTAGTTTATTTTTTGTTGCTCCTGTAAGTGACATCTTCGAAAATGTCTTATTTAGAATTTCTTACTCCTGTTAGTAGCTTTATCATGTTAAACATAAAAATATTAACTGGAGTTAGATACCATATCTGGTGTATTTTTAACCAAATGTATTAGGTTAACAGTACAATTTTATAACGTATTTCTAATCTTTTATAACTAAACCTGATATAATAGGTCTGTTCCAACACGCGCGAAAACCGTAATATTACCGTACAAATCATGCGCTGTATACAATTTTTGGGTAGAGCGCACGATTTGTACGGTAATATTACGGTTTTCGCTCGTGTTGGAACAAACCTTAAAGTGTTTTATTTTGATATAATAATAAAAAATACATTTCATTCATTCAGTTGAGTAATTCAACCAGCCATTGATGAGTGAGAATTAAACATTTTGATATATATCGTCTTGGTAGCTTAGTGTCTCGAGCGGCCAGTATTCATTTATGGGCATTTTAGTAGTTCAGCGATGCACGGCTTCAGATCCTAGACCAAACCATGTAGATTAATTTGCATGATTTGTTGTAGGATTTGATGGGAGCCATAATAGCAGAAATTTAATTTCTGTTGATAGTACAAACAGATTACAAATCGCAGTGTGTTACCATTTCGATGATGCATGGTGGATGGGGTTTCCCTCACCTGGCATCATCGCTGCGGAGCGCCACGACAAGTAATAATAGTATCCGTCCCTTCCCTGCACAAGCTAAATCGGCTTCTAGGGTTCAAATTCACTTGTAAATGGGTGAATTATAGGGAGAGTATTATTATTAATATTTTTATTATTAATATTATTAACATTGTTATCAATTTATTATTTATTAATATTATTATACCTTCTTACTATTATTTCAGCACTATTCCTATTTTCAGGTGCAAACATAAACGCTCAAACCGACGAAACTCAGGAGACCGCCCTCACTTTAGCCTGTTGTGGAGGATTTACAGAAGTAGCAGACATCCTCCTGAAGGGAGGTGCTGATATCGAACTGGGTGCCTCTACCCCACTTATGGAAGCTGCCCAAGAGGGTCATCTGGACCTAGTAAGGTATGAAATCTTTTTTCCTTCAATAGAAACTTTCCGTCGCTTTTAGATGAAAAATTTGTTTCTAATTTACACAATTTCATTGTTACAGGTTTCTATTAGAAAACGGCGCCAACGTACACGCCCAAACACAAACCGGTGATACAGCATTGACGTACGCTTGCGAGAACGGCCACACCGACGTCGCTGATTTGCTATTGCAATACGGAGCGGACCTAGAACACGAGTCAGAGGGAGGGCGAACACCTCTAATGAAGGCGTGTCGGGCGGGACACATGTGTACCGTACAGTTTCTCATTTCAAAGGGAGCTAACGTCCGGTAAGAATTTTCTTTTTATTCTAAAAGTTTTTAGTAAAACAAATGACAGGTCTTTACATTCATGTTTCCTTTTTTTATATAGACGCCAAACTACAAACAACGACCACACGCCTCTGTCCCTAGCGTGCGCTGGAGGTCATCTTCCCGTCGTCGAACTTCTCCTAAGCCACAACGCCGATCCAAATCACAAATTAAAAGACAACTCGACCATGTTGATAGAGGCTGCCAAAGGGGGCCACACCAATGTAGTGCAGCTGCTACTAGATTATCCACATTCAATGCAACCTATGATGCTGAACCAGCACCAGCAGGGCGCCACTGCCGCTACCAATTTGTCCATGTTACCTGGGCAAGTGGGTAGTAGGGACTCCCCTTTACCACCTGGGACTATGGCTCCCAATTTAGCCAACCAACCTATTAATTTCTTCCAATCGCCTACGGGTAAGTAGTAGTTCTGTTTCGGTAGAACATGGTCGCAAGACATAAGACGAAACACCAGTTGTTTTTTTTTTTGTTGAATGTGGTAAAATTTTAGCTTTGGCTGCTTCATACTTATACATGGCCCTTTAGTGAAATATGAAAAAATGTTTTAGATAAAAGTTATAAGTTCGCTTTTTTTCGTATTTCTAAAATATTTTTTTTTTTTTAAGCAGCGACGTCATTTTGTAGCCAAAAATGTGAATAAAATACTGAAAAATTGTTCATGACAAATATTATTAAAACAACTGTTGTTGACAGTTAAGTTTAAATATTTGGTAAATACAAAGATAAGGGTTAACTAAAACGTCTTTAAATATCTATAACTCCGTTTTTCAAATTGAACACCAAGTTAATTATTTCAGTATTGGTTTCTATAATATTGGCCCTAAAAGTGATAGATTTTGACTAATTTTTATTATAATAAATTAAAAATAAGAGGAATAAAATAAACATAGGACTTCCACGCACTAATGGGGAAATACGAGTCAAATAGAAAACTTCCGACCTATCACAATTCTTTCATCTTTAAAATTATGTTTTTTATGATAGGATCTATTTTTATGTGTAATCCATACTAATTTATGATCAACACGGCTTTATCAATAAAAAGTCAACAATTTTAGATATTTTTGGATATTTAATGACTATGTTGCACATTGACATAGGTTAAAACGATATATATACTGATCTAGCGAAAGCATTTGACAGTGTCAGTCATATAGCAACAATCTTACTCTATTGAAAAAGTCCTATTTATCCAATCGTCGACAATTTGTTCAATTAAATGACAGTAATTCAAAACTCTTTACAGAAAAATCAGGCTCGATTATAGTACCACTACTATTTGGTATTTTTATCAATGATATACATGAGTGATTATTTTAAACAATCAAAATTTTTATTATATGCAGACGATATTAAGCTGTTAATGTCGAATTACTTCAAACTTCAAAGAGATATCACATCAGTATCTAAATACTGACATGACACTGGAAAGAAGAGCCCTATTTTCTAACCATAAATTATTTTCACTTATTGCTAATTCTCTTCAAATACTAACTAGATCGGTTTCTGATTAACAGTAACATTGACCTTTTTAATGTGTCTCTCAAAAAATTGAAATCAATATATATGATAAATATAAGACATTTTAACAAAAACTATTCTTAATCAAAATAATTTGTATAAATTTTAATAATACATGTGTTTTATATTTTTTGTAGTATTTTAAATATTATTTTAGTTTCAGTAATTGTAAATAAAATGCCATGCTATATAACATATAAATGGATTGCAGTCTGTTTGTTTTGCAGTATAAATAAATAAAATAAGTAAGACATTTCTTGCAGCCGTGTTACAAGAAGTTCCCGACGCGGTGCGTATAGTCCAACAGGAAGATGGCACTAATCCCTCGATAGACGTGAATAAACAACAAGTGCAGCAACAACCCAGTAGGAATACCGATCAACAAAAAGTCTCGATCGGCAGGAAAATTTTACCGAAGAGTCGATCAACGGGTGCCGTTTTTGATGGCAACCTTACCTCGGCCGAAGCCCAACAAGTAAGAAAAATGAATTCTTTTGAATTATTGATTGTTGCAGCTGAAAAGAAAACTATAATTTTATCAGTTATCATTCAATAGAACAAATTGAAAATATTTTTTTTTTATCTTTAGGTGCGGACCCAACCCCTCGAATTCGAGGATGAGGTGTTCATGGCGAATGCAGCTGCCGTGGATTTCCTCAACAAGGATGATCCGAACAGTACATTAATAGATTTCATAAAAAATAGGAAAAAACAGCAATTTAACGGGAATGGAGAGGAGGGTTCGAGTCAGAAGCAACAAATTCTTGAAGAGTTGCATGTAAGTTTTTTTTTTAATTAGAAAAAGGACAAAGGATTAATTGTATAAAGAGAAATTAACAAATTGCCAGTAAACTGATGCATGGTATGTCATTACTTTATACTTAATTAACATTTGATACATCCTTATATTGAAGTCTTACTAGTAACAAAAACAGTATTTTTGGTGCTGTATTTTTTTATATTTTCAAATTGATAAGAGTAGAGTTAATAGAGATGTACAGCACTCATCAATTATTTCTTCCTAGGGTGAAAATAAAATGCATTGGTCAAACAAATAAGATTCTGTAGTTGCAAAAAGGAAATAACATAATAGAGAGTTTTCGCAAAAGTTACCTAACATTAGACTACATTCGCGTTTTTGCTTTCAAAGACAATAATATTTTACCTGTCACCAGCTATACATGTTCGATGCAAATTTTAATGTTCAACTATTGGGAATACATCTAAATTTAGGAAACACCTTTATAAAAATTAATTGCTGCGAATCATGTATTCTGGTAGACCTTGAAACGCATTATTTTTAAAGTATAAAAAATTACACGTTTTTGATTCTATTTCGAGTTTTATTGATTTCTAATAGCCTCAATCCCTATTTTTACTTCTGAAACCGTATATTAATTTTTATCTTATATCCACAATAAAAAGAAAGCAATAAAAAAATATATGTTATTTATTAGCGAGTGGAAAGGGATCTTCACGGTAAGACTCAGGCTCACAACCACGTGTTCCAGTATGGAATCACACAGGAACAGTGTCCTTCATCAACTAACAATACACTGCCTCATATGTTGAATATTGACATTGCGATGCAGCAACAGAAGCAGCAAGGTAAGTTGTTTTAGATAATTTGCATTTTAACTTGAATTTGAATCGCTTGTTCATGGGGACATTGCAAGGAAATTGTAGTTAAAATTTCCCGTATTATTTGTTATATTGTTCCAAGGATATGACTCTCAAGATGAGAGAAGTATTTAGCTCTTTTGTTTGCATGTATATATGCATGCATGTTTATTTCTGTTATTGAAAGGCTTATGTTCACCCCATAACAGAATGAAGTGTATTATGAAATTTGAAATAGGACTTTATTACCAATCCAAATTAAAGGTTACAAAATAATGCCTTTAAAATTATAATTTATCACTCGGTCTTGTCTTATTTCAAATTTATTTTATTTGTGCCGATGTTTCCGTTTGAAACGGCATTGTTTTTAATTCGGTTTTTGTCGCTTATCAATCTCAATTCATTACGGAAATAACAGGAAGGTGACTCTATGGAAGCGCTGTTTCACATTAAAATGAAGTGAGATCATTGCTGTAATAAATATCAATAACAAAAATTTTAATTGTTATCAAACCTATTTTGTAGCATCTCGAGAGTCCATGAGGTTCAATTATGTACAAGTTGCACACGAAGCTTCGTAAGACTGCTAAAATTGTCTCATAATTAAAAAAGTTGAATTCATCATTCCTTAAGTCAATATATTGAATAATAAGTAGCAACCAATATTGATGACACTAATTTTGTATTGTTTATACTACTTTATGACCCATAAGTCTACATAACTTTTAAAATATTTTCCCTGTATATTAGTATAGTAGGGTTAAGACATTTTATCTTTGCAGGATGCCGAAAATGCTTTGTTTCCGTTAATTGACTAGTCTTGTGGGAATGGAGATTGAAATTTTGGATTCATGCTAAGAGGTCCAAAGACACTTCATTATGATATCAAAAACTGAAAATGTAATTGAAGTCTGTTAAAACATATTGATTAACTTTAACACCCTGTATCTCGGAAACCAAGCGTTTTCTAACCTAATATGTTAATTTAACAAAAAAATTTTATTTTGTCCCCTATCACCCCTAAAACTTTGTCGGACATCCTGTATAAATAAATTAGTTCCTATTTGATATTGGTTGTAGCTGAATGAAGTTTATTTTTGCAAGCAACGATTTGTAAGAATACAGTGTATAATGAGATGGGTGGGGTTTTCCTGATTTTCCTTACCTGTAAGTCAAATGGCCCCATCAATTTTATGTAAGCCATCCCAGACCGTTGTGACCAAACAGTAACTAGAAAGAAAATATATAACGCTTGGTATTCTATATTATATTCTTCACAGTTTAATAGCTCTCCCTTATCACCCCATTTTTAATCAGATTTTTTTCAGAATCAATAGAGCTTGATTTTTTCTGAAGATTCAAGTTGATTTTTTTTGCTTCTGAATTAGTTTTTTTTTTTAATATTTCTTTTTGTTTTTGATTTCTATTTTTCTTTTTTTCAGCCCCTTCTTAACCCCACATTTTTATTCAGATTTTTTTTCAAAATCAATAGACTTCGTCCCTTTATAGAAATTTAGTTTTGCTAAAAATTTCAAGTTGATATCAATTTTCGTTTTTCAGTTAGGATTTTTTAAATATTTCAACCCTCTTATCCCCCATTTTTATTCACATTTTTCATAGGCTTCTTCGTCCCTTTATAGGACTTTATTTTTACTAAAAATTTCAAGTTGATATTATTGTTCGTTTTTGAGTCAGATTTTTTTTAATATTTCAACCCCCCTTAACCCCCTCACTTTTATTCAAATTTTTTCACAATCAATAGGCCTCATCTCCTTATAGAGCTTGATTTTGTCTGAAAATGTTAAGTTGATATCGTTTTTCATTTTTTATTAATGATAAATTTCTACACACCTTTACCTCCCATTTTTAATCAGATTTTTTTTTTCTTCTAAATTAATAGGCTTCGTCCCCTTATAGAGTAACATCGGACGGAGGGACGTTTTTAAAAGTTGATGAGAAGGATTTTGGTACAAGTTTGTTTTAATTTAGTTCATTATTAAAAATGTTGGTTTCTCTATAATACTCTTCACAGACTACTATGTGTAGAATATAATAATAGCTTACTCTCCCCCCACAAGCATCAAGGGAGTGAATTATAGAGTATTATTGTAGTATATTACCTATTCTAACTTGTACAAACTCACTATCTTGTTTTTATACCATTAATATTGTAATTTGTTTTACCACCCTCAGCTTTGTGCATGTTCTGAAAATGGCCTTTGTGACACGTTAAGGAGGTTCTAGGCCATTTAAAATCGAAACTCTGTATGTATGTTTCACTTAGTAAGCCGGCATCTTCAGGAACAGTTTAAAATACTTTCAGTATTGCTCAAGAGTTGCTACAAAATCGGTTTCTATGCATTTTTTATTTTAAAACAAGAAAAAATTATTTCTATAGAAAATAGTGTTTACTTGCTGTTTCTATTCTTAAGTGATACAGTTTAAATGCGAATCGTTCATTCTCAGTAACAAAACAGAAACTTTGTGGCTTTAACCAGAGTATAACTGTATGATCTTAAAATTTGTTTTTATCAGTGTAAGGTAATTCTTGTCCCACAAACATCAAAATACCGACGCAAGTCGTTATATTCTGCTCTGGAATCTGTTCTGTGAGCTTGCCAAAAAACAAAAATCAAGCAACTTAATTGTTAGTAATGACAGTGAAAATGTCTAACTTAAAACTCCAGTTTTATAAAAGATAACAGAATATTCCCCTTTTTTTATATAAACCTGCATCTGCAGATGTCCGTCGAACTTTTTCGAGTAGTTAATGTAGATCCCATCTTCGATTACAGTACTTAGGTAGGAATGGAATATAACTGTCAGCTTAAAAACGCGAAATATTCTGAAGATCCGAGATTGGACTTGGAGTTTCGACAAATTCTGTGTGTAATCAAGCAGTTCATTTTGCAAATAAACTCGACTCGCCATCTATCTTTGTGCCGAAGCTGGCTAGAAAAGCTCAATTTAGAAACCTGCAATAAGAATAACCGAAACACATATTTAATAGAATTGGCTAAACAGATCCAAGCTAACGCATTAGCTCCGCCTTTTGACCAGGAACCTTGCTCAGGTCCTTTGAGACCCTTTCCTGAATATTCAGTAGACATTTGTCATAATATTCGAGAAGTTCATTCAGAAGAATTCCAACCTAATTCAGACGAAGATTTTTATACTGCTCCCATAGAGGAACGGCCGAGAACTGTCCAATGTTATACAAATACCCCTCCTGCATGTTTTCCTCGAAGAAAGGCCAGAAATTATAACCAAAACATTGAAAGTAAAGACAACTTATATTACCCTTGCCAAGAAGAACCATTTGTTAAGAAACTCTCAGACGAAAGCTCGTGGTGTGATCTAACGGATATCAGTAGCACTTCCATAAATCCCGTAGGCGCTGGGGATGCTAGAGCAAAATATTTTTACCATAAACCAATTATGGATGATTGTAATAATGATGAACCAAAAAAACCTACCGGGTCAGACTCCCAAGATAAGAAACTATCTCTGAAGGAAACCAAGTTCATACCAGCTGATTGGAAGGTGACCATAGAGTCTTTACAGTTAAGGCTTACGGAAACGCTAGGTCAGAATAATGAATTAAAAAGTTTAGTTGAAGATTTAAATTCAAAGCTAGCTAATGAAAAACAGCTAAGGCAAGAACTTGAAGTTAAATTAAAAAAATCTGAAGTACACGATAAACAAATTGAAATTACAACTGATAATCAATTACACACTATACAAAAAGCATACGAATCGGAAATCGAACAACATTATGAAACGTCAGAATTGAAAATTGAAGAAATAAAAGCCAGTTATGAATTAAAATTGAACCAAATAAAAGTAGAAAACGAGACCTTTAAAACAGAAAAGGAAAAAGAAATCAGTAGACTATCAGAAATTATACAACAACAGTGCTGTAAAATGACTGACGAAATCTTCAACTTAAGAAAAGAAGTAGAACAATGCATCGTAACAAGAGGCGATGATAAGATAAATGTCCTAAAAAAATGCATCTCAAAAATGGACAAACTCTTTCACAAATCAGAAAGGGAGTACCTCAAACAAATAGAAAAACTCAAGCAAGATTTAGAATTGAAAGAAAAGGTACAACAGATTCAAATGATAACGCAAAGGGCTGAGATTGCAGCACGTACCAGTGCCGAAAAACAAAAACAGGTTGATGATATTATGAATAATTTGGAAGTTAAATACATCAAAATGTTGGAGTTTCATGAGAAACAGGTCATGGATTGTAAAAAGCATGATGACGAGCGAATCGAATACTTGTCTGAACTATTGAGAAAACATAATATTCCATTTAATATTTTTTGATGTATCCGTAATAAAATGTGTGTCTATAGAATTTATACATTGAGTACTTATCACTAATACATCATGCAATGTAGCTTAAAATTGTAAATAAGGATTTCTTCTGAATGTAGTTTTCTCATTCTATATCAATTGATTTAAAGAATACATTTTTCCTTTTAAAGTGTATTAAAATATGTGTATCTAATAGTGGAAGTAGAATCTTAAGTATTTTTAGTTGCTTTTACTATTATTGAACATTTTCCAAAAATCCAAGCTCACGTAACACGGAAATATACGTCACAACACTACATACATTTTGTGATTGAAATCAATAGAGAATGTGGTGAAGAATATCAAATTTGTGCAAACTTTACTGATATTTTTGTAGGATAAATTATTTTAATTATTAAAACGCTACTTTCTCAAATTTAGTTTATAAAAAAAATATATATTTACAATGGACAATGTCCTTATTTGTTTCTTATGTGACAGATCTACTATTTTAGACATTTTAACAATAATTTCAATTATACAGGATTCTCCAATATCAAAGTTAGGTTTTTTAAATAAATTTTATAGTTGAATTGTTTTCGCTTTTCCCATTATTACAATATATTTTTCAAATCAAAATAAATACAGGGTGGGTCAAAACTCAAATAGATCATTTTCTCATTTTTTAAATTGACCATCCTGTGTATTGTGTCACAATTTAAAAGTACATTAATTAAAGTTTCAATTGAGCTAAGCATTCACCTATACCTAACATTAATAATTTTGGGAGATTTTTAAATTTAACTGAGATAAAGATAATTCACTAAAATACTTTAATTTTAACTGGTTACATTATAGACTGTTAATTGGTAATTGGAATTTAACCACCTATAATTAATTGTTAACTGAATAGTTTTTGACAATACCTAATGCGACTTTTACATATAGTAAAAAAATAAAAATACCAACCAAAATCTTCACATAATACATACTTTATTTTAAATCTATTAAGTGTTATTTTGACAGATTTTATTTAAGTAGAAAAGTTTCTCTAAGTAACCTCGTATAATATTTAAAGGTCTAAAGGTGGTTTTCAAAGGTCCAATTTACATTCCTAAGCATTTAAGTAACGCTCGAACTGCCTCTCTTATTCACGATTAAAGGTCGTATTATAAAACTGGCTAGACTTTTTTAAAAACAAATATCGCAACACTAATGACGTTAGTAATAACGATCTGTCAGTATTGAGATTTCAAAGTCAACTTAAAAATATAATCAACATAGAATAGAGTAGGTATTATAATGGGGTTAGTCTATGATTGGTTGCTATAGCGCAAGTAGAAGTTGAAAAGGCTTTTGGTAGGTAGCGAGGGGGTAAACGTCAAACTACGTCGGACGGATTCGAGAATTTCGCAGTAATGTTTACCTGCTAGTGTCGTTTCATAGAATAAGTAATTTTAAATTGTTACCGGCGGAACTGGACAATCGCATGTATTTATGGACTATAAATAATTATTAAACATGTATTATAATATTCAAATCAAATTTTACAAAATTTCAACAGCTATTAAGATCTATAAAATAATTTTGTACGCCAATGTATCGCGTCAATTTATGTGTATAAAGTGGGAGAACTGGCAAAAGCCTTTCCAACTTCTTCTTGTGCTATACTGGTATTTATTGTTAACTGAATTTTACAGTCCTATTAAAAATTGTCAAAAACTTATTCAGTCGATAATAAATTACAGCTGGTTGAATTAATATTACTAATTGACAAAAAGTCTTATTACCTGTTAACCAGTGACCAGTTAAAATTAAAGTATTATGTAAATTGTCTTTTAGTCATTTAAATTTAAAAATATCCCAAAATTACTAACTTTGAGTATAGGGAATGCTTAAATCAAATGAAACTTTAATTAAGGTACCTTTGAATGTTGATATAAAATAATGGGTGGTCAATTAAAAAAAATGAGAAAATGATGTATGAGTTTTGAAAAAAGTAGTGCATCGAATTAAAATTTTTCGATTAGTATAAAAACCTTTTACCGCAAAAGTACTGGTTTTCAATCGTTTCTTTTACAGTATACAGGTCATTGAAATCAATACGATTTTCATATGAAACTGGTTACAGGGTGGGAAATACCCTTAATAATATCTTACTATTTGGTATTGTTATAATGGGAAAAGCAAGGGAAATTCAAATACAAGGTGTCCCATTTAAAACAAAAAAACTAACTTTGATATGTATCACTTCCTTGGAGAACCCTGTATAATTGAAATTATTTATTAATTCTTGTCATTTCTGATATCTCGCTGTGAAAACGGATTAAAAAAAATAGTTTTGGCTCTACAGACTGAGACGTTATCATTCATTTATTAAAATAAATTTTAACAATTATATTTTTCTTGATTTGTAAATTTTTATAACGAGCAATTAAATACTTTGATACTGCTCACTAATAAACACATTTTGAATACAAAAATTCACAGGAAAAACTATCTTTACCATTTGTTTAATGATTATAACCAACTATTTAGAAAAAAAGTTGGTGTATTAATTATTGTATTCTACAGTATGTTATGTATCTAAGAGTTAAAAAAAAAACTTAAACATACGTCGTGAAAAAAAAAACGAATCGAGTGTTTTTGTTTTGTAAGAGAATGGACCTTCTCACAAGTCCCCGATTAGTTACTTTTTTAGGCATGGAGAAACTTTATGACCGTAGTATTAAATGTATTAAGAGTTAAATGGTTATTATGTTGAATAAATAAAGAAACAATTGTTTCAAAATACAGTAACGTTTTCTACGTTAGGCTAAGAATATATTAATTCGCTCTCATATAATTTAGGTTTGCAGTGAATATAATGAAAATAATTATTAAGTCAGCTTTGAAAAGATAAGTAAACTTTTTTACTTCATTTCAGCGATTTTGACATGTATGATATTTCTATTTTATGAAATAAGTAAACATTGCAGTGCTAAATATACAAATCGTTGACTTTATACACTTTCAATTTCATACAACTTACCCAAAGCACAAGGGTACAATCTCACAGTTTGCGATTAATTTCTGATTTACAGAAGAGTGTTTACAATTTTCATATAGTTAACTTTTATAAATTGCAACGGAATACTTGACACATATGATGAACTTTACTGGAAATTTAATAATAAATGTCTGATCATATCAATATTTAAGAAAGTGATTCGCATATTATTACACCAAGATCGCTGAAATAGTTGTCAATAAATGTTTTGTTTAAAATATTACTTTCGAATTCACCTAGTGTCAAAAATGTGTTTACCACAGTTTGTATACTTCGTTTTAACCTACCAATTTAGTACCCTGCAAATCTACAATTAAGCTTTTTACTATATTAGCATTTTATTTAAAGGCATTGGAAATTTATTTTACAAATTTAACGCGTCTAATTCGAATCAAATAGAAGATATTTGGCTCCAAATGTGGCGACCGTGACGCAATAACAGCCGAGCTCTCTGCAGCCATATCAAACCAGATCGCACCCGCATAAGTTGAGTTCAGCATCTCAGATTCGTTCATTCCAAATGATTCCATTTTTAAATTCATGCTATGAAATTATTGAATTTATTAGCGACGCAGTCTTATTTTGACGAATCTGATATGACGTCACGACCAAGACTACGCCGATTTATAACTCCTGAACGGTAACTGAAAGAGCGGTGCTGTTTTCTGTGTTGTAACTAAGATGAATATAATAATTATTTAAAAAAAAAATGTTTTTTAAGTTGCCATTGCCTTTAAGGAATCTCGTATTTTTTCGCCACTCATATACATCCATTTTTGCATGTACCCTCGTTTTTCCTTTCCCCAAAGATATGTGAATCTTTTAATAAAAATGGTTTGGACAATTTTCTTGCTCTAGAGTTTATATCATTATTTTACATCGAATAATTATTATTAAAGAAGCAACAAATTAGAATATGGACAACTGCATAAAAATACCTATTATTCTCAAACAGTTTTTAACCATTTTCTGGTGTTGTCATTTTCTGGATTTTGGTTTTGGTACATACATGAATAAGACATTTTACACGATAAGACAATTTAAAATTAGGACAAGTCTGTCAACCCTGTAGAAACCTTAACGGCATAAGTGAATCTTAAACTTTGCAGCTTCATTTCTCAAAATATGGATAATAGACATTGGGAACACCAAGCCCCAGATATTGTTCTGAAAATACTGCTAAGAGTTTTGATAAAAAATATTAAATTTCAATAAAAAAATTGATTGGGGAAGAAATTGTAATATTTTTTTATTTCTTATTAAATGTCAATAAAAGTATTTAGGGTTGTTATTATAGTTATTTATAACTAATCAATGTATAAGAGATGCAAATAAATACAAATCAAATTCTCACACTCCAAACTATGAACCCGGAAATGCTCTTTTATGTTTTCATCAAAATTATAACATTTAATTTTTGAAGGACAAATTGAATACACTTAACTTGTAAGAATTCTGTGATTCACACATCTTGCTCCTCCCACCATTCTTGGCATAAGGTTTCTCTGACGGGTTGCATATATATTATCAGGGCTGGGTACTGGCATGCTGTCGGGTACTCTTTTTCCCGGCCAAAATCTACAAGTCCACAATGCTTTCTACGCAGGAGGCAATTCTCAAATAGCTGTCACGGGCGCCCCATGTCTTCAAGGAAGTGCCGCTGCCAAGCTTCAGTCCTCCGCAGATCAATCGGCGGCAGCGGCTGCAGCTGCTGCCGCAGCCGCTGCTTTCGTTCAACAAAACCAGAAACAGCAGCAGCAACAACAGCAGCAGCAGTCATACTACTTTTCTTCAATGCCATCGAATTCGTCTGCATCCGTTGCCGTCAGTTTAGCCACTGCCAGCGCCGCTGCGAGCGGCAGTCCTCAACCGGGGACGGTCGTCACGGCCGTAACAAGTACTAACCAGCCACCGGCCGCTCCAACCGCCCAAGTCAAGTTCCAGAGTGTAACGTCACATGTGGAAGTTAGTCAGGTTAGTATTTTAGTAGTTTTTATATTAAAAAAAAAAGAAATAAATAGTTGTTTATCCCTCCAAAATGTAATTTTTTTAGTAATAGAAAAGGTACCCTCATAATTTTAACAGGTGATTAACAAAAATACTTTTTTAGGTATGTCCTCTATCTGTGAGGGAGGGTTGGTTGCCCCTACAACATTTAGGCCTCACTAGGTCAATTGTGCATCCTCCAGAAGCATATAGAACCTCTCAGTTTGTCAAAATTTTGCAGGCTAATAACATCACTAAAAGGTGTTTCTAGATGCCCCCCTATTTTGGGAACTGACCATTTGGTGGGTTTTTACCACCACGATGGTAAATATCCAGTTGGCTGTAAACCGCTATCAACTTGAAGTCCTTTTATAATGACTACAAAATTTTCCTTAAACATCCGTATGCTCTTTTACTTCTGTAACCATCACGTTTCTCACAAAAGTGGTATTGTAGGAGTGTGTGCCCTTCTTAGTGAAGATCCTCGAAAAAAATTGATGATGTCTTTGACTGTAGCAATCGTGTTTCGTACTTCAGGGATCTTATTTAGATAGTTAATGACAAGATTAAGTTTGTGACTTGCACAGTGAAAATAAACGCCTTTGGGCGTCATAATGGGCGTGTTTAGTGAAATATATTTTTCTAAAAGCTAGCACAAAATCTAATCTAAAAATATTCTTTTGAAATTTTTCTCTTTTCAAATTTTCCTACAAGAATTTTTTAAAATTAAAAAAAATCAAGTAAATTTGAAAAGCGTGCCACAATCATTTTTTTAAACATCATCATAATAAAAGCCTAAAGTCTGATTGGCTAATTTATAACCTTATGGACAATAGTCGATGTTTTTACCTTGTTGCCGCTTCTTATAAAGAATTATTGAAATTCCGGATAACCGACAATTTAAAGGTTAAGATCGTATAATTTTAACACAAAAACATATATTAAAACTAAAACAATAATTGTTTAAATATAGTTTTTATGAAACAACTTGACACTTACTATTTCAATAAAGTTTTTTCTTAATCGAAATGTTATTCAAAGCATAATCGCCATATCGTGAAATATTTTATCTAAGTGGTTTCATCTGTACGTCTAAATCCTAACATCGTTTTCGATTGCAAGATTATTTTGATTTATTTTAAAATAGTTATTTAATTTTTTTAAAAATGGCCAAAGTACAAACAGAATTAAAAGAAGAAACTTTAGACAACTTACCCAAAGTGGATTCTAACATTAATTATTAATAATTAATAATTTTTTTGTATAAATAATATAAAGTTTATTGGCTCTGAAATTCGCAACGTAAGTACACGTTCTAAGCTCTAAATCTTTCTAGAATTATTGTATTCAAAGAGATTTGTGTTGTAAGAAACATTTTTTTATTATACAATCTCATTACTCACTATTGTTGACTTTTGCTATTCTATTGTAGGTCTTCCAAGGAAATGCACTATCATATGTTCGGTTACCATTTGTAACATTAAAGCTAGAATTACACCAGAACACAAAAAGTTTATAGCGTTATTCAGTAACAAATGAACAAAAGGAAAAGATCATATCTTGTAAATTCACAGAATATTCTGCTTTCGAAGGTAATTTCAATTCCTGTCAATATTAAAACGCTCAAAATAAGGTATTTCTATTTTTTTAAGGTGGGTGCATAGTGTTGCTTTCTTTTTGTGGATTCTTAACACCATCGAAGTGAATAACTTTCCATCACATTAACATTGTGTTGTTAAAAAAGGCCAATGTTGTCAAAAATTTGAAGTTCTAATGATTTGAGGGTGTCGATTCTTTTTCTAATTAAAAACATTAAATGTGTGCTTTTTATAAATAATAAGAGTGAATAGATTTATATCGAGTGCAAAGCTTTTTTTTGTGGAATTTTCAAATTTTGAAATAAATAAGTTCAAATATTGGAAGTTTATTTTTGATGAAAAAGTACTAAATGATATTATGAAGCCGGCAAATATTTTTTGGATGTGTTATATATTTATAATGAATTCAAATAAAAATAAGTTTTGTTGTTTTCTTTATATTTATCAATTGTCTATTATATTACCGTTAATCGAGTCTTTTAAAAAGGTTTATTTATGGTAAGACATTGACAGTTTACTCTATAGGTATAGTCCAGGTGTTTACTTTTGTGAAGTTTGTATAGATTTCCCAAAACTATCAGAATTAAAAAAAAACTGATTTGCATATTTTAAAGGAATTGTTTTTTAAATACATCTATTAGCTTTTGTTAAAGACATAATAATAGAAACATTAGACTGGGCCAAAAAAATAAAACAATTTTTTTCTTAGCGGTAGGTTTTCTCACCTATGTACCTATTTATAAATTTATATCAAATTGGAAACGAAAACAATTCAATTTTATCTTTACTTACATTAAAATAAATACAAAAGCACAATAGTGATTTGTATTTTG
Organism: Psylliodes chrysocephalus; assembly: GCA_927349885.1. Lineage (NCBI taxonomy): Eukaryota > Metazoa > Arthropoda > Insecta > Coleoptera > Chrysomelidae > Psylliodes > Psylliodes chrysocephalus. The sequence continues at coordinate 51,605,329 of OV651818.1, read as the reverse complement.
CAACAGCCCTTAGCCCACTATAATTTTTGAATGCCTAGGTCTAGATTTTGAGGAACTTTCATAATCATTTTATCAGATTGACTTGTTTTTTTTTACTTCTCATAGGGACCAAGTACTTGACCAGATATTTTTAATGTAACGCAAAATTAAACAAATGTTTATTTTATCACACTTTTTAAAAGCAATTTCAATGTTTCCCACAATCGATTTGAGGTTAGAAATTTTGACATTTTTGTATCATGAGAAATGAAAACATAATTTTAATCCGATTTTAGAAAGAGGTAACTATCATAAATGTCATTATTAAAAAAGATAACGATCAACTATATATGTTACGATATCACAGATTCTTTAGTGACTGATAGAAATAGGTACTTCATTATGACGCGGTAAATGGCCCAAAAATAGTTTTTTAAGTAATTGATTTAAAAGTACTATAACTTTATTATTTATTATCTATTTAAAGGATTTATTGCATGAAAAAAAATCGTCTTTTTGTGCTTAAACAGTTAATATCATTAGATTCGTTTACAATTAACACGCCCATTGACTGACGCATTTATGAGGATTAACCAATAAAGCTTTAAAAAAATGTTCTATATCCAAGGCAATCGACAAGCATCCATCTGCTTTATTTCGATGAAACTCAAAAACTCTTCTCGTATTTCATTTCTTTTTTCATTGAAGAAACGTACTCCAATCGACAGTTGTTCTTTGCCTGAGATATCACAGCTCTCGTCAGCCAAAACACTGTATGTATATGCCTTTCTTAAATCCTCTAAAATAATTTACTACGAATGTCAATATTTTTACTAGTTGTAAAATGGAGTTTTCCCGTAAATAAATAAATTAGTTTTTTGGATGCCCTGTAAAATTTTCCTAATTGGAGTTACACACTTTGTGTATTGTCTATAGATTTGGACAGTGGACACTTTGGAACATCTACTATAGTTTTTCTGCCATTATTAAGACATGATTTGTTAATACATTCATATTTATTTTTGTTCCTCATAGGGTTTTTATCAATTTGTCTTCCTTAATCACCTGTTAAACTTATATGGATGTTATCTCTATAACCCCGTAAATTACCGTTTGTGTTGCAGATAAATACTTCCTTCTAAATGTTATCTAAATATTTTTACCCTATAGAATACAGCGATAAGCGATCGACCCAAAGCGAAACCAGTCTCGAAAAAGGAAGGTAAGAATCTGCGGAAGCAACAGCTAGCTCAACAGCAAAACCAACAAATGCAACTACAGCAGCAGCAGTCCACCTTGCAACAGACATTACCCCAACAGCAACAAACCGTCATTCAACAACACCAAACACAAACTCAAGTGCAGACTTTCCAACCCAATCTCTACGCTCAACAACCAAGTCAGATCTTCGGTCAACTACAGTTGCAGACTCCGCAACAGCTACAATTGCAGGCGCAGCAATTCCAGCAGCCGGACGCCAAGACAATTGCACAACAGGAGATTCTGAATGTTCAAGGTTTGGACTTGGCGTCCTTTAGCGATGATGACACGGTGATATTGAAGAATGACAATCACGAAAATCTGCTGACTGCCTCTATTTTGCAACAGTTTCACAATACGTCTATACCTGCTTTAAGAGCTACATTTGTTGGTTCACCCGTAAGTAAACTAGACTTTGGTTCATCTGTAAAAAATTATTTATGTTTTGTTTTAAATTTACAGCAAAAGACTCGCCTCGAACTTTACGATCACACTGAAGAGGGTAACAAAGTTACCAAACTGGAATTATCTGATTCAAATCTTCCTTCTGTTGAAGAAGTTGTCCAACAACTAGAATCGTTTAACACGACCGAAGTTAGCGAACAAAGTCTTTCTCAGCACAACCTTCAGGTATAATAAAATATTAAAATTGTCTTTTAACTTTTACTCGAAAGATGTATAACCTAACAGAGGAAGAATTAATAACTTTTCGATCATTTTGATGTTATTTTTTTTTTGTAGGTTCAACCTTATCCCAGCGCTCTCGACGAATCTATGATAGCATCTTTAGCGGCGCAACAAGACCTTCCTACCCAGACGGACCTATCGCGAGTAGAATATTTCGCCGTACCAACAAACGGTGCCCAAGTTCCTGTACATGCCTTGTATCCTTATGAACACTACCTCGGCGCAGGGCTACCTAAGGATCAACTCTTTCAAGCCGGCTTCCAAGCTGGTTATAGCCTTATGCAACAACAACTTGGTAATAATAACAAGTTAATTAACTTCAAATTCTTAAATATTATATATTTTTTTTATTTTTCAGCATGTCCAAATGCAAGTGGTACTGAAACTTTAACCACCACAAACATTGTACCAACATCCGTAGGTCCTGTGCCAGGAACATCAACTCAACAATATATAACGCCTCAACAACAACAACCTGTCTGCACTCCGGCCCAATCCCCCTGTAGTCACGTGGGCAGCGCTGCTGTTACTTTACAACAAACTCACCACTGCCAGATGCCTTGTAGTCAACACCAAACCCTTCAGCAAACCAATCAAGTGCAGGCAGCCACCCAAACTGCGCAAGCAGCTCAGGCCGGGGCTGCAGGAGATGCGAAAAAAGTAGTGAAGACCACTGGTGGCGATGGCATAAAGTTCAAGAAGGGCAGAGTATTGAGGCATCAGAATCAGGTCCAGAATTCTGGAACGTTCCCGCCTAGTCAGAATTACCAGATAGATCACAATTCTGCAATAACTCAGTATAGCACCAGCCAGCAACAGTGTCCCAATAACGTAGTCATACCACCTTGCATGGATGTTGATTCTGAAACCGAAAGCAACCACGATACTGCTTTAACATTAGCGTGCGCCGGAGGTCACGAAGAATTGGTAGAATTGCTCATAAGTCGCGGTGCCGACATCGAACACCGCGATAAGAAAGGATTTACGCCGTTAATACTTGCTGCAACCGCTGGACATGAAAAAGTTGTCGAGATCTTGTTGAATCACAATGCAGACATCGAGGCGCAATCTGAGAGAACAAAAGACACTCCTCTAAGTTTAGCTTGTTCCGGAGGACGCTATGAAGTTGTTGAATTGTTGCTAAACAGGAATGCTAATAAGGTAATTTTTAAAGAAAATACAATACCTTTCACATCGAATTAATTTTGCCAAAAATAGAGACTAGTTAAATTTATGTATTGACATATCTTGTTATAAAGCCAAGTGAGGACATATTTCCTATTAGACATATTTACTATTAAAACAATACTATTTATATTTTTTTTTCTTCTTCTTCTTCTTCTTATTCTTCTTTGTTTGTGACTAATAAATGATTTCATCACTTGTGTTCATATTGCTTCACACATTTCTACAAAATTTATTTTCTTTTCACAAATGTAAGTTATTGGGATGTCATTGTTTTGATTATTTTTTTTTGTGTCTCGTAATTCTGGAAATATTAAAAATAATACTTTTTGGTCATTAAAAAATGTTTATAAATATAATTGAAATGATAGGAATCCAGCACACCAAAACCATCGATTTTTATTTACAGGAGCATAGAAATGTGTCCGATTATACTCCTCTCAGCTTGGCCGCTTCTGGTGGTTATGTTAACATCATCAAATTGCTTCTCAGCCATGGGGCTGAGATTAATTCTCGTACCGGATCCAAATTGGGCATTTCTCCTCTTATGTTAGCCGCTATGAATGGTCATACGGCTGCTGTCAAACTTCTTCTAGATATGGGTAGCGATATCAACGCGCAAATAGAAACGAATAGGAATACAGCTTTAACGTTGGCCTGTTTTCAAGGAAGGCACGAGGTCGTTAGTCTACTACTTGATAGGAAGGCGAACGTCGAACATAGAGCAAAGGTAAGATGAATGAATAATGCAAAAATCATAGCCACATGGTGTAATATGTCTACAGTAGTATTTAATTTGGTCCTTTATAGTTCATAAAAATTATTAACTCAAAAAAAGAAATCATTTGGAGCGAGGTTTGGTGACCTAGAAGGTCATTTGATCGTACCGTAAGTGCTTATCATATGTTCTGGGAATGTTGTTCGCGGAAAATTGGTCACCAACCATTCATTGTGAACTAGGAATCAATCTCGAAATTAACATCTGGTAGAAACTGCATTGCAGGAGTAACCTGATTTTGAATTAAATATACTTATTTTTGTCCGTTAAGTTTACCATAAATGAAAAAAGGGCTTATGTGGTCTCCTAAAATACCAGACCAAACATTGAATTTTTGAGGGTTCTGTTTGCATGTCGGAATACTTAATTTTCCTAAAATCAATACCTCAGAGATGGAGTACGTTTGTGTTGTGCTATGAAAAAGTTGCCTCCAAAGAACCAGTTTAAAATTTGTATTTTTCCTATTTAGTGTAAACCAAGAGCAGCATTATAAAAATAAAATTTATGAACACCTACAGTATTTTAAAATATGGCTTATCTGCAGCAACTAGGTTAACGTGCGAGTGCCAAACACTAAATGAACTTAAGAAATAATGTATATGTTCACTAATTCGAATATGATGTGATCGGCGTACTTGCACGGTATGGCTTGTCTACTTTTTCCCAGCCTATCGAGAGGAGTGAATGTGTTATTAAATGGGACTCCATCCTTTGTTTAAAATATATTTATTATATTCGAAAATAAAATAAAAAGACCAAAATGGTACTCTTCACAAATAAAAGAAACTCTATTGAACTAAACGCCCGTACTTTGCAGAAATGAGAAAACGGTAAACAAATCATTTATGTATCTTATGATTGAGGCTTATGCCCTAGAAGCGTCATATGGTTTCATAAAACGTATGTTAATAAATGGTGTAATTTTCTTTGACACAAAAATCACAACTTTTAAGACACGAAGTTTACAATGTACACTGTATCTTTTCTGCAATATATTTATAGTTTCAAAAAACTATTGAAATTGTTAATTTTACTGTAGTCTGTGATAGGAATAATACACCTTTAATTCTTTTATTAGTTTAGTTTTTTAATAATATATGGTTTTGTTATTTGTTTTAGACTGGACTCACTCCTCTCATGGAAGCCGCAAGTGGCGGTTACGTAGATGTGGGTAGAGTCCTTTTAGATAAAGGAGCTGACGTGAACGCTACTCCAGTGCCCTCATCGCGTGATACTGCCCTCACGATTGCTGCAGACAAAGGACATGTTCGATTTGTGGAGCTGCTGTTATGCCGAGGAGCCCAAGTTGAGGTTAAGAATAAGAAAGGTAACTCCCCACTGTGGCTGGCCGCTAATGGAGGACATCTACCTGTCGTAGAGCTCCTTTACAATGTCAAGGCTGATATAGATTCTCAAGATAATCGTAAAGTATCATGCCTGATGGCTGCTTTTCGAAAGGGTCATGTAAAAGTTGTGAAATGGATGGTACATCATGTTACGCAATTTCCTAGTGATCAAGAAATGTTGAGGTATAATGCTACTGTGAGTGATAAGGAGCTTCTAGAGAAATGTCAAGAGTGTGTGAAGATTATACGTGCCGCTAAGGAGACGCAAGCAGCCAAAGCCAATAAAAACGCGTCTATTCTATTAGAAGAACTAGAGTCAGAAAAGACTCGAGAAGAATCTAAGCGTCTAGCGGCAGCCCGTAGGAGAGAACGCAAAAAGAAGAAGAAATTAGAAAAGAAAGAGGAGAGGAGAAAGCTCTTAGAAGAAAATAAAAAGAACGAGAATTATGATGAAAAGGAAGATCAGAAAGAGAAGAGTATCGAGGAAGAGAAAACGGAAGAGGAAGAAAATGTCCCAGAAGTAAATCCCGCAATTCGTAACGGCGATTCGAATGATAAGGAAGAAGGTGACAGCGGTATAGATGCCAACAGCCAAGGAAGCTGCTCTAGTGCCGATCTCAAATCGAAAGATAAGAGAAAGGAAAAGAAGAAGAAAAAAATCAGCAACCTGAAAAATGAGTCTCATAACCGCTCAAAAGCAAGTTCAAGCAAAACTTCTGAACAAGAATCGCCTGAAAAGATCGACAAAAGCCAGGACGGCAAAGCCAAACAGAGCTTATCTGTCAGAAAAGCCATCACTTTTAATCACATCAAATCTCCAGCTGATAGAGACGATTTTGAAGCTACTGGTAATGAAGTCTACGTTTCCACTAAGAAGATAAAATCGTTTTATGAAGAACCTCCTATTCAATCTACTACGAAGAGTTCAACCAGTCCTAAACAATCTAGCAAGAGAGAAGAGGGCTGGAAGGAAGTAATTAGAAAATCATCCGTTCAAACCTTAACAGCTACGGAATCGGGGGTGAAAAAGGTTTCTGTTCCACTAAACGCAATTTCTAGGGTCATCGGTAGAGGTGGTAGTAATATTAACGCCATTAGGGGTGCAACAGGAGCTCACATAGAAGTTGAGAAGCAGAGCAAGGGACAAGGAGAAAGAATTATTACCATTAAGTATGTATTAATTTTTACAAGTTGTACCAGGAATATTTCCAGTATAATTATTATTTTTCTTCCAATTCTTACTTCATGAAAATCTTTTTTTGCTTTTCTCTTATGTTACAATTCTTGAATTTTTTTAACATTCTTATTGTTGAGACTTGAAAAAACTTCAAACCTCAATGATCGTGGGTCTGAATTTATTTTTTGTAGTGCTTGGTTATGAATTATCGGTACTAATGAATAATTTTTTAGGGGATCACCTGAAGCCACAAAACAAGCTCATAACCTTATAGCTACCTTAATTAAAGATCCAGATGTTGACATTTTGTCCATGTTGCCTAAGACAAACAAAATTGCTAACCCTACGACCACACTTTGGGACAAAACTCAAATAGGCGTAAGTGAAACATTATGATTTTTTTTTATCTGGGAAACTAATTTAAAAAAAAAATTTTAGACAAAGAAAAATGCAGGAAAAATAGTTGCTGTAAGTTCTAGTTCAACTGTAGTTCACCCACCAAAGGTAACTCAATCGATTACCACTTCTGCTGTTTCAACCAGTAGATTTTCATTGACAACTGCAGCAAAGCCTCGAAGTACCATTGCCTATACTTCCCTAGTACGCACCACAGCTCCAAGACTGGTAGCTCAAGCGGAAAAGAATGCTGCGGCGCAAACGCAAAACCAGAATTTGCGGACTGCCATTTCTCATCCTTCATCAAATGTTAGTAGGCAACCGTTAACCTCTAAGATTATAACATCGTCGGTGAATCAAACTTTTGCTGCGAAACTGACAGAAACTTCCTCGGCCGGTCAATTGTTGATCAACACCAACCACAGTATGACCACCAGCAAGCCAAGAGTACTAACTGTACCCCAACCTACCGCTGGGCCAGTGTCGCCCCAATTGCCGCCTTCAAGTTCCAGCAACACTCAGTCATCACCAAATAGGAACGTCAGACCTCCACCAACAGCTTCAGCCCCTCCTAACATGCAACATTTTCAGAGTCCTGGCAAGATGACGCCGATGTTTGGCAACAACGCCCAGAATAACAACACTGCCCCTAGTATCGAACCAATAGCTAATAGTATGAGAAGTTCAACGCCCAATGGAGCTCTACTTCTAAATGTAAGTTATATTTTATAGATTGACAGTGCCTAGATAGCACAAACTGGTGTTTAAGACGCATTGAATAAGACATATCAGACGTATTTAATATGTCTCTTGTTTCCTGAGAGATGGATTTAAGATATCTTAGAATATATCTGATTTTACAAAAGGCAAAATATAGTTTAAAAAAGAAGAACCAACAAATGACTACTTTTATATGTTTTAACAGTGTTTTCTAATTTTCGTTTCATATCTTATTAAAATAAAAACGTGAAAAAATGACCAAAAATCCAAAGTTTGGAAGTATTTTACAAATGGTTTGCCTAAAAAAACTAAAATACAAATGCAAATATTGTTCTCGAAGTGTTTTTGAAAAATTACCTATTTGTCTTCTATGTTCAAAGTCAACTACTTTTCCGAACATGTCTATCAGACTACTCCAAAAATTATTTTTCATGAAAAGTCCCATCACTACTTAAAATTATAAGATGGTTTATATTTTCATAATATCCAACAATACTTTTACAGAATTCTGTGGCACCACCCCCATTGGTTCAACCTGAAGAAACGCCCAACATCCAAGCGCCCTCTGAATATTCTCTGTTTTATGCCGGAGGTGATCATTGGAACAGAAGAGAACAGGAATCTCAAAAACCTGTTAACTTTGCCGCTGTTACGGGTGGCGGTAATACCCAGTCAACCAATCAACACAAATTTATCGATCAGGAACCTCCTCCACAGGTAGACGCCTCCAAAGCACCGGGTTACAGAGGAGCGACTGTTTGCAGTCCCGTCTCCTCGAAGACGAGCAGCAATAGTACGACTCCTCCTAATATTTCTTCTAACAACTCTTTTCAAAATGTAAGTGTACTGTTTCTAATTTATACTAAAACATTTTTTTAATTACATTTAGAGCTGATTTTTTCACCGTTGAGTAAAGTTACATTGTAAGAATACTTGTCAGATTAGCAAACTACAACCTATAGCCTAATCAACAATTAGTTATTTTCAACTTTACTCAGAGGTAAAAAGACTGGACCTTACCTAGAAACTCTTGTTTTAAAGGTATTTGGTTATCGTGAATCTTAAAAAAGCTGTGGATCAATTAAATGCTATAACTCAGTTATTACAAAAATATTACTCAAATTATTTTGGAAAAAATATTTTTAGAAACTTTGAAGAAAGTTAAGCATATTCGTAATGGGACATGTTCAAAAATTTGAGATTTTTTTTTTAAATAGGCTAAATTGCAATTTATTTATTTATTTTCGAGTTATTTATCCTTAAATAAATCAAACTATTCATGGTGACATGTGATCCTAAAATTTTAAAATATTTTCCTTTTTTACCAACTGATTATAATAACTGGTGATAGTGCCTAATTATTACATTATAATTTCCAAAACTGCATTATTCAAATTGTGTTGAAAGAACACTTCATAAATTAAAATAGGTATTGTATTAGTTATTTTATTGGAACTACAAGGAAAACATTTCCAACACCACAATTAATTGCTGATAAATACAAAATCACTATCAAGTTCCTTGTTAAAGCAGGTCAGAAATATAAGTAACCTTATTTTTAATATTGCTTTAGACCTACCAAGAACAGAATAAACCCGGTCCTAATCCATTAGCACCAATCGGTAGTAATGTTACTCACAATAGACCACCTCCACCTGTGTCGCAAAATAATCCCGATATTTTCGGAGAGTTGTTCAAACATGGCGGTAACAACATTCCAAATATGCTTAATCTATCAAACGATGGTCATTTGTTGCAGTCTAGCTTCAATGCTATGCCGAATTTGAATTATTCACAGCCACAACAGGTGAGTCACAAGATAAATATCAATTTATTTTTAATATATATGAACGATGATTTTTGTACTAAATTTGGTGAAAAATTAAATACGGATTTTTAAAATATTTTGAGTGTTGGTCATTTTGAATAGGGGTTTGATAAAATAAAGGCAAATGTTAAAGGTTTAAACTCTTTTACAAGTCAATGCTATACACAGAAATATTCATAAATATAAATTTGTATATTAATAAGAAGCATATAAAAAAATAAACAATATGGTAAAGATGAGACTCTTAATTATATCTGCATGTGGGACAAAATAAGGAGAGGTGAATTGGCTGCCTGCTTCTGTGATTGGAAAGATGGATACATATCTACCACAATGGGCTGGCACACACTGTTCTACCTCTGTCTAGTCTAATCAAGTACATTGCTTATTCTATACCATTAGTACTACAAAATCGTTAATTGCTTTTATTTCACAATTTTAACATTATCACCTTCAATATACTTCCCACCATGATCTTTATACTGCTCCATGTGAATTTTCCATTGATCATAGTACTGTTGTTAATCATTTTTTTGAAAGCCTGTTCATGGTCTCTGCTCAAGTCTGGTTTCTTTCAGTGATGATTTAACCTTGGGTAATAAAAAACTTAACAAGAGGTGAAATCCTGTGATTAGGGTGGATGTTCTAATACAGGGATCTAAATACTTCAAAGACAGTATGGTGTGGCCTGTACGTTGTCCTGGTGAAGAAACCATTACTTTGTTAAAAGCTGCCTGCACATTCAGCAACATCCAAACACTTAACAGGTGGTTAGAAATAACCATCTGAAAAGATCAACACACTGATCTTTCCAATGTTTGTTTTTGAGCTGCAAGATCGTCCTGGTCGCATTTGGTCTGTGATCACTCCTCGTCCCTTATTGATCACTTAATAAAAACTCCTCATTTCCTTCTTTTAAAAGTACACTGGCGGATTTTTTAAGTTTCACAAGGAATTTTACATTGCTCTCCTTAAACACATGAAACTATTTCCGGCGGAGTACAGATTCAATACAGACTTCAAATTAAGGCTACATCTAAATTAAGTGAAGAGGAGCACAGGCTTTACGATGATTAGCAACAGATAGAGATATCACTAGTCACGCTCGTGTTCCGTTTGGCCTTGATGCTCTCAGTGTTTGTCTGCAGAACGTTTTTTTGTTTAAACCACACCTTACTACTTTCGATTAAATTTTTATTTTTTGTATTGTAATAAAAAAATATGATGTGTCCAACACATGACTTTCCTATCTAGTTATTACGGGCTTTTTTCGGTTATTTTGTACAACCTATTGTAGCACCTCTATAAATATTTAGAGGTTAACTTAATATATACATTTTCCACATACATCTAACTCTAAAATTATGAAAAATTTAAATTTTATAATTTTCCTCCAATTTTTCCATTATGGTCCATTTTAGAGAAATCATGTAAAAGAAACAAAAATTATAGAGATCGATATGGCAAACATCTTTTAATTCAACAATTTTCTTAAAAATCATAATTTTTTACATTTTGTAAAATTTCTCGAATACGGACCATTTTAGAAAAATTTTGAATAGAACAAAAATTATAGAAAATAATATTAGAAGTAACTTTTATTTAAAAAATGTTCTTCTCCAAACGTAAATAACAGATATATTCCATAAAATATAAAAACGGCCTCCCATAAAGTACCCCCAGATGTTTCGCCTTCGTACAAAATCTAATCATTTCACCTTAGGCCGAAATAAAACTTAAGTTTAAAATTTATGTTTTTTCCTTTATCCGGTTTTGAGTTTTCTTTAAAATTCGAAATTTACACATTTTCTCAAATATTTCGAATACGGTCCATTTTAGGGAAATTATGTATGGGATGAAAATTATAGATAATTATATTACAAACAACTTTTATTTGAACAATTTTTATAAAAAAATAATTTTTTTACATTTTGTCAAATTCCTCGAATACGGACCATTTTAGGAAAATTTTGTATAAAGCAAAAATTATAGATAATAATATTGTAATTAACTTTTATTTGAAGAATTTTCTTCTCCAAACGTAAATAACGGATATATTCTATAAAATATAACAATGACCACCAATAAAGTATCCCTCCAAATGTTCCGACTCTGCCCAACATCTAATCAGTTCACCGCAGGCTGGAATTAAGCTTAAGTTTAAAATTTGGTGTTTTTCTTTGAATCGGTTCATGAGTTATAGTGGATACAGACACACACACACACAGACAGACACACACACAGACAGAAACACACACACCATCCCGAAAATAGTCAAAACGGATTCAGGGGACCGCAAAACGTAAAAATTCGTCGAAAACTGGAGGTCGAAAAAATCATGATTCCTATACTTTCCTTATATCTGTATACACATAGAAAAGTAAAAAGATTTAATATCTGAATTATTGTAGCATCAACAGCAGACAGCTAGCATGTCCCGCTTAAACCCAAAAGCGCCGGAATATTCAAGTTACAACATGCAACAGAACAAGCCATCGCCGCACATGTATAACGGATACCAGAACAATATGTACATGCCCAAGCAGCAGCAACAACAGCAGCAGCAACAACAACAGCAGCAGCAACAACAACAACAACAGGGTGTAGACAACTACCATCGCACGCCTGGTGTGGGGATGAACTCAGCGGCGCAAAATCGCAATTTGTGGATGCAAATGCAGCCACCTTTTACACCGCAACAGAGCGAGCAACTCATTAGCGGTATAGCGGGAATGACGTTGCACAGCATTGCCAAGTTTACTGCTGCCGGTAATGAGGTTATGGAGAATGGCGCTGAGCTCGGTAAGCATAAAATCATTTTCTGACATATTTAAACAGTTGTTTTTAATTTTTCTTTTGCATTTTATGTAAGCAATTCAGCAGAATCCCTAAATCAAGTAATTCTTTTCAGCTATTGTGAACAACTCTCCCAACATGTCGCCGAACATGCCTCCAGTGACGCACAACTACCACCCCGATAATATGTACGGGATGGAGGACAGAAAACCACCGCAACCGATAGGAACCGGAAGAAAGGCATATGCTAATCAAATAGAAAACTGGAGATCCAATGACAAAAGCGATAAATGGGCGTTGGGCGGCAACGCTGAATATTCTCTAAGAAATCCACAGATGTACGCGGACGATTTGCCACCTATAGATTATTCAGTGAGTTTATAATTCATAATAGTTTTTATTAAATTTTGATTTATGTAAATGTATGTTTATAATTTATTTTCAATTCGTTCAAAATTCAAAACTTGTCCGAGCATGAAATTGTTCATTTGAAATACGTATAAAATTAACGGTTTTTATTATAGCGTCAAATGCCCACATTGGATACTACTCACAACTTCATGAACGGCCCACAATATTTTAACCAGCCACCAATGAATGCGGTTCGTCATGATTTCATGCAAGACATCTCAAAGTTGGACCTTTCGTCTTGGGAGAACACTCCAAGACCGATATCCGAGCTTCAAGATAAACAGCACGTAAGTCGTCTTGAAAAATATTGAAAATATTTATAACATATTCACATACAAAGTAATAATTTATATTGAAGAATAAATGTTATCTGGAAATTAACAGAAAATACAATACTTCAGATATTTACCAATAAAAATGCTTTTATCCCAAAGATAATTTATTCAGAGATGTTACCAGTAAATATTTTATGTAACATTTAAAATCAAGTGCATGTGCCTCAATTCATGTCATAATTTAAAATATCTTCGTTTTTGCAAATATACTCTATATTGTATACATATCGTTTACATTAAATGTTAAAGTATCTACATCTAAAACACGTCACATCATTTTCGCTGTCTACATACAAACTTTTTGAAATCAGATTCTATTATTACAAACTTGGATCGTGTTCATCCCGATATTTTTCAACTTGAGATATATTTTAAAGGGTGATTATCTGTTTAATGCGATATGATTCATTATAAACTATGAAAGGGTAGCAAAACCAATTTTTACCTGATTTTTATCAGTATTAATATTAGTAAAGATAGATGATGGAGAAAGTTAATATTTATAAACGAGTTTGGCTAATTAGTTTCTGAAAAAGCCGTATATATGTTAAATATTATCTCTCATATTTTAAAAAAAAGTCACTTAAAAAAAATACTTTTTACATTTTGTCTACAAATATCAGAGCAATTGTTTACTCTCGTACTTCTTAAATAAGTTGCACAACTGAACATTGGTTGTCCAGTTTATAGCGATAATCCAAAACAGGATTAACATTCCAGGTTCTCTTTCTCTTACTCTCATGATATCTCTTACTTTGGTTTAATTTTTACAACTAGCTTAAACAGTGCCTATAGTTGTGGAAATATCTCAAGTTAAAAATCAATATCCCTTACTCTAAATCATATTTGGACAACGCTCCCCCGGGCCGACCTCTCCACCAGCTTCAATCCGGCCCGCGAGAGAATAATGCGCCAAAAAATTACAGAGTTAACACACATAGTTTATTTGTAATTGTGTTAAGGATACGCAGTGGAACGCCACTGTATTATTCAACTCATAGTGACTAAAATCGATAAATAATATTAAGCGTTTTCAGTGGAACGCCACAGATCGTGTCAGAAATAGTTTTTATAAAGAAACAAACAGATAAACATTGAGGCCGCCCGATGTGTTTGAAGCTCTTGCGTACGATCGAGATTATTCTAGTTGCTTATTGGAGGTAATACATACCGCAGCGTGCGTCACCTCATTACTTCTTAACAACCGATAAAGTTCGCATCGCATATTCACGTACGATTGAAAGTACGATGCGGGAAATATTCAAGCTAAAACATTGAAAAAAGCGGAAAGTGGACACAGAATGTCGTCAATTCCAAGACAATGGACTCATGAATACTTTTTTTTATCTTGCACAGTGGTAAACCTGTGTTTGTTGTGCAATGAAACAATTTCTGTTTTAAAAGAATACAATATGAAGCGGCATTACTCCAGCAAGCATTTTGTTCAATTTAGTTCACTCATGGGCCAGAGGAACGTCTAAATGCTGACCAAATGGAAAAACGATGTTGCCAGATTTTCGACGTAGAAATGTCATCTGTCAACGCACCTTTCAGTAATTAGGCGCGCATTTTTAAATATCCTATGATCTTGTGTGTTAATCATTTTATTTATTTCAATTAGTATTCTTAAATTGGACATTTGTTAGTTGTACTTTTGAATTAAATGTGTTATATTTTTGATCATCAACACGAGTTTGTTTTCTGACAAAATTATTAATATCCAGCCCAGTTTTAACGCTCTAGAGTAAGTAGTCAGTCACCTCTTTTTTTAATATTATGCATGGGGTACCGTCTAGTGATACATACTACATGTACAATTTCCAAGGTTTTAATTGTCTATCCATGTGCAAACTTTTTAAATGATATTGCCTCCCCATACCATTAGATTAATTTATGGTCTCCCTCGAACAACACTTGTTAACTATCTTATGAGAAGGAAAATACAATCAAATTACGACTAAATATTTTTTTAAAAAATAGTACCCTTTTTTTAGATCATGTTGAGACTTAAAATATTTATTTAGTCAAAATGGATACACTATGGGGGCGATTTTCAGAAAACTAAGATGGCGCATTCACTGAAAAACTCCCACCACCATTAGTATAAAAATTACATAAAGTAGAATTATAATTTCAAAAAAGTATTAGTATAATAAAAATTACTTTATAGAAATACTTCTTCGTAGAGAATATTTGCTTTTCTTTTTTTTTTTTATTTACTGGTCCATTATTTGATTAAACTTTTTAAATTTTTAATTATGCACTTGTGTTCTTTTATCTGGCGTGTAATGTAAGGTACTAACATTGATTTGTGTGACATGTTTTTCTTTATTATTTTGGATGAATTTTTTAATGAATATTTCTGGGAAATATTATTTATTAATTCATCAACTTCCACTTTGTTGGTTTCATTTTAATTCCTGTTAAATAATCATTTTTATTAAGAACGCTCACAGAATGTATATGTTTACAAATATTGGTATTAATTGAAAAATCAATGCAAGAACACTGAACACATATACTACAAAAGTTACAAACCAACACACAACAAACACCTTTAAATTTAGTGACAATATGAGCTAAATTATTTTTCCTGTCGGAAACTTCCATACTTTTATTGTCTATTTTTTAACTTCACATGAATCAATACATGAAGCCCTATGCCTACTGATTATTTGCATTAAGTGGTCATTATTTTTTCCTTTGTTAATTTTATAATTCGATCTATACCTTTATCTCATAAATATTTTAATGAATTGCTTTAACCAAACATTATTTTCTTTACTTCTAAATAAATATATTTTACTACTTTGTGCATGCTTTCTAAATGCATGTGAGTATTAATTTCTGAACCTTTACGGTAACAATATGCCCAATATTTTCAAAATACTTCCTTTCCAAGTAGTCATACTGTAATACATATTTTTAGTATCTCCGTCACTAATTAATATATATTAAAGATCTGCATATCTTTTTCAAGTATTTTGTCACTTAAAATTTAAACAAGTTTTAAGGTGTTTTAATGTTTTATAGACCCATTGCCTTTTATCTGAACTTTTTATTATTGTCAAATTCTGCTGCCATGCTCCATCAATATGCAATGAGCAATATAGTTATTACCTAAACCCATAGTTTTAATCATTGCATTGAAATAGCATTGGTTACGTCAGACATGACATCAGGCAAGTTCATTTGTTCAATACCTTTTTTAACACAAGAGAAAAACCTCATAAATATAGGTATTCTCTATTAGAAAATAAAAACACCACTGGATACCCTGCTCCATATTCATCTAATACTAAAATAGTTGTTAATTAAAAGTCATAAGCAAGCGTTAAAACAATTTAAATATTTCCATCTGTGTTGCATTTAGAAATAAATACCAAGCAAAATTCATTATTTACATTCACTTTACTTCTAAATTAAATTCAAAACATGCAAAACTAATTACCGATTTAGGGAAACAGCAACAAATGTTCCATTCACAAAGATCAAATCTAGACAGTGTTGTTAAAGCTAGTTTTATAATTAGTTCCGAAATAATGAAAACATTGAAGTAATTTTCTGAAGGTCAGTTTGTTAAAGAGTGCCTAGTAGACGATGCAGAACTTTTATGTCCAGAAAAATAGAAAGAGTTTGAGAAAGTGAGCTTATCGCGACGTACTGTTCGTCGTATAGATATGATGCCTATTGACATTGATACATTAGCCCAGTTAGCTATTTTTATACGAGGTGTTGATGAAGAAGTTGTAGTGACAGAGGAATTACTGGCTTTACGGCCGCTATAAGTGACCACTACTGGAAAATATATTTTTGCCGAGGTGCAAAGTACTTTTGAGCAATATGGTTTGCAGAGGTGTAAATTAGTTGGAGTGTGCACGGATAGTGCACCTTCAATGATCGGTTCACGAAAAGGTTTTATCGGAATTCTGAAGGAAAAAGCAACTGCTATGAATGTGCAAGAATTGCTGCGTTTGAAAATTACCTCGTTTTGCTCTTTTTACTCGAAGCCGTTCTTTTATTACATCTGTGGCTTCTCGATGGGATCTACTCCGTGGTCTTTTAATGCAGAGCTGATAAGTCGAGTATGATCTATTTACTCCGAATTAAATTTTAGAGCTTTCGGAGTAAATGTAATTTCTGTGACAATTGACAAAGTAAATGTACTTTTTTGAGATGTCTGACGTCGTTCTGTGTCTCTTGTGTTGCAGTTTATTCTTTTTCATGTGTTTGGTTATTAAAAAAAAAGATTTATAAAAAATGTCAGACAGAAATGAGAACATGGTTTATTTTCTAGTGAAAGCAAAAAGCGAAAAATACCACAGCTAAAAATTAACTTAGCAATTTGCAACAAAAACCACGAGACGAGAGATCAAATTTGATTTAAGTTTGTTATTTTGATGAAAACCAAAAACGGAAAACCCAAACAAATCCATAGCCGTTCTTTTGTTCCACATAAGCTCGATTTGCTCTATGATCACGTGACTAAAAAATCTACTAGCTCTACTCCGCTCCTGGAGGTACTTTTCAAACGTAGCAAAAGTGATTTAATAATTCTGCATTTCATTATTCACCAACAAAACTTGTGCTCTAAGTCAATTTGATTGAAGAATTTTATGGATGTGTAAATACCATTAATTTCATTAGATTCAGGGGCTTAACCTTAACCATCGCCACAATGATGTGACAACATATTTATGCGAAGTAAGGTGACTAAGCAAAGGTAAAATGCTAAAAAGGTTTTAGGACCTTAGAAAAGAAATAGTTGATTTTATGGAAATGAAAGAGAAAACATTGCCCCAAATTTGTGATCCAACTTGGCTTTGTGACTTGGCATTATTGGTAGACATTACGGGACACTTAAACGACCTGAACTTGAAGCTTCAAAAACAAGGTCAATTCGTAAATCAGCTGTACAGTCATCTTATTGCTTTTCAAAACAAAATTCGCTGGTGGGAAACACACATGAGAAGTAAAAACTGTTTTAATTTTTTAACATTATCCGGTCACGAAAACATTGAATATATGGTCTTTATGCTGAAGAATTGAAACTACTGTTCGAGCAATTTACTAATCGATTTTAAGAATATGGGTATCACTCAATATTTTTGCAAATCCTTGTAAGTGTAATGTGGAAGATGCTCCTCTTTACCTACAAATGAAGTTGATCCATAAGACTCATATTTGAAGTCTAAATTTGATGATGTAGAACTAAGCGAATTTTATAGAACATACCTTTCCAAAGAAAAGTATTCACAGCTGAGAGTTTTCGGACAAAAAATAATTGCACATTTGGAAGCACATATAAATGTGAGCAGCTTTTTTCACTCATGAAAATTAATAAAATAAGCATCGTGCTCGGCTGACATATGTTAATTTAGAAAACACTTTGCGCGTATGTATTAGTAATATTGACCCCCAATATTGATCATCATGTTTCTCAGCTTCAAACTCAAGTCTCTCATTAATTAACTTCCTTTTTATATGCTTGATTAAGCATAATCATTATGCTATTATAATTAATAAATAAAAAATGTGTGAATTTTTGTCGCTTTTTTATTCACTACTACCTACTTGCCTACGGACCGCGACTTAATAAAGTCCGGAAATTACGTTCTCGGCTAAGCAAAGGTTCCCATTTCTGCTTTAAATTATTGAACTGAACGAACCAAAAAAGCATTTTTAAAGAACACACCAAAGTTTACAAAAGAACGTGCTCTGCACTTATTATAAAGTAAAAGAATTAGTTAATTTTGAATAATAATCAAAAAACATTTTTTCTTATGCAAGAAAGGGACAGGCCCGGAGTTGTACCTTTCTTGAACCAAACAGTTATGGCGGCAAGTCCAAAAAGTTTAATATTTTTGCCATTTATTATCGCAGCTGCCTGTTTCTTGCACCATAGAATAAATAACTCATCAACATGAAATAAAATTTTATTCCAATGTTTTTTTTTTTTTTCAGGGATGGACCAACAAGTGGAATCAGTAATAACCATACACGAAACACATGAACTATAAGCGTATTTTAATTAAGTCCAAAAAACGTGCGAAATTTAGCTTCACTCTTTGTGATTTTTGGAATACCAAGTTTTTGCAGTAGAGTCTAGATCTAGTTTTTTTTTCTTTACTTATTCTTTTTTTTTGTTATTGGTATATTATAACGATGGTATTTGGCCCTTTATACAGGTCAAAGTCATTCTGACAAGAAGTGTTTTTAAACAGTCTTCAATGCATTCGGTGTATATAAGAAGAATAATTAACAGAAGACCCAGTTACATTGTAGTTATTTGCATGTTGATTTTTCTTTTATAATCGCTTATAGTTTGGATACTATTTTATCGAATTTGTAGCAGGAGGAGTTTTTCAAAAAAAATATATATGGATAAAGCTGTGGGGTAGCGACTAAAAGTCTTTCCACCCCTCAGCCGGGAAACATAGACATTAATTATTAAAAATTATACTAAATAATATGTAAAATGTAGTAGTTGCGCAAATTAAAAAAAAATGGTTATGAGGGATTGGCGATTAAGGGACAACTATATACTTGTGATTCTTTGTTCTCTTATCGAATATATATTTTCTTTCCTACGTGGTTAAAAGTACGGTGCTTGTATGCCACTCATAAAATGTTGCGCCTGGTACGACAAGCACTACGCTCTGCGAGTGTGAGGGGACTCGAATTGCTCTGTCCCCTCTCGCCCAAATGGTAGGACTATTAATTATACGGAATATTATGTAATATTTGCTTGTACATGAAGACTTAAATATATCTTTATGCACTGTATTTTTATTTGTCTTATTTAATTTCCCAATCCAAATTTGTTTTTTTTTTTTAAATTTATATTATAAATAGGGTTACCACCTTTTTGAAATGTGAATAAAGGACTACAGAAAAGTCGCCGAGCTTGTAACAAAAAAATCCTCCTCGACATTCTACCGAGCTTCTAGAAAAAAGGTCGTAAAAAATATTAAGCTTTAAAAAATCACAGACATTTTGCTTCAAAAAAAGGACAGGTGGCAACCCTACTTGCCCATATTAAGGTTTTAACTTTCTAAAACTTTTGCACATGTTAAAATCAATTTAACAAGTAGGTAGGTAGGCACGCCTTAGTCTGACTTACTTAATTTGATTAGTTTGAATATAGTTGAGTCTACATTACCTTCAGTCATTGTATGTAAAAATAAAAAAAAATTAGTAATTCAACTATTCAACTATTTGCTTTTGGACTGATCATGTTCAGTACTTAACAAACAAAATAAGAAAACTTGTATATAAATTTTATTTAATTCTTAACGTTCTAAATAAAAAGTTATTACACTTGATATATATTGCTCTCATTGAATCCTTAATTAGATATGTCATAATTGTAAGGGGTGGCTCATATGACAATGCCCTACATCCTTTAAGTATCATTCAAAATTATATCTTAAATATAATAAATCATAAAAGTCGTTTGTTTTCAACAACCCTCTTATACAACGAATCCACTCCAAACGTAAGATCACTATACTTTCACTCTTACCTGTACTATTTTAAACTGAAAAATAAAATTTTTGTAAACCACTCTTATATGACCCGAAAACAAAAGAGAAGAATGCTAAATGTACCATTCTTTAAATATCATGGAAATAAAAGATTCTTTTCTTCAATTGGGCCAAAAGTGAAAATATCAGACAAATAAAAAACAAAAACCTTTTTTCTAAAGCGATCAGAAAATTTATATTTGATGCACCTGGTGGAACTCAGTTTCCTTTTCTTGCGTCTATGTTTAAAAGGAATCTCACAACTACTTTCCTCAAAATGAATAGGGCATGGATGACATTTACAGTTTAAAATTTTTAAAATAACAGAAATCCCATTTTTCTCTTTCACAGCGTGTGAAGGTGTATTCGAAATAATAATTTGGTTTAACATGATAAAGTAGGGAAACAAAAAGAGTTTTTATAAAGTAAAAAATTACCAGTGGCGTTACAATTAAAGGATTAAGGATCCTTATTCAGATAAATATTTCTTTTATATCTTAAATTCTAGAAATTAATTATTATGCTTTGAATGAGAGTGTTCCCAACTGCATTAGTTTTTGTAATGATGAATATAATTAAAAAAAAAAAAATAGAGAATTTGTTGAAGCTGGTTCGAAAATTAGATTTATAAGAATGATTAGGGTTGCCAGATGAAAGATACTACATCCATGATAAGTTTATTAAAAAAAAACCGGACAAAATCCGAACATTATAAAATTTCTTCTAAAAAAAAATAAAGGTGATATTTTTCACCTTATTTAGTTAATGACATATGCTTTTACTAATTTCATTTTACTAATAAAAAAAAAGAAAAAATAATTTTCATTTCATCATGCCGCCATATTCGTTGCCTTTGGCCCCTTTACACTACACATTTTATCGACGATTTTTTAATGACAGCATTTTTCTAATCTAGTTTATTTATAGACAACTACTTTAAAACCCGAACATGTCCGGGCAAATCCGGACGTCTGGTAACCCTAAGAATGTTGAACAATCTATTTAATATCTTTAATTCTAGAAATTTACTCCAGCTTTAAAAAGTATGAGAGTATCGAAATGTTCTTAAATTACATGTTTAAGTATATTACTGCCTTAAATACACACGTACGTGCGGAATTTTACTTTTAAATACTGACTGATATACTGGATTTTTTAGGTTTAATAGCTATTTGTGTATTAAGAGCGGCAAGTGCTACTTTGCCGTTTAAGATAAAAAGTAGCCGGGCGACGCGCAGCGGAGTGCGGCATTTTATCGTAAGCGGCAAATAGCTTTCCGCTCGAATTTCACACAAGATCACACGATTTTAAAAGTATATAGTTTTATTTTGCCGAATTCAAATCTTACTACGTTAATTTGACAGACACGGCTAACTTGATTAGCAAACGAAAAGTATCTTATGTGTATATTGTGTTGCCTGCTTACTTGAAGATTAATTTTATGATTAGCATAAAAAATATTTGTCAGTAAGTACATCTTAAAAATAACTTACAAGATCATCGGTTAGAATACTCAAATGGCAAATTAAGTTTTATTTAATTTTACAAACAAAAAATTAAATTTAAAAAAATAATAGGTAACTAGTGACGATTGAACTCACGACCATCAGGTTCAAAGTGAAACGCGCTAGGCTCTACACCAACAAGACATGTTAAATATGAGTGTTAAAAACAGGGTAATTTAGTTTTAATATTTTAATTATCATTTAAATATTAAGGAAAATGAGTTGGAGTATTAGGTGTTCAACTAAAAGATTTAGATTAGTCTACATTTTCTTTTAAAATACCGATTAGCTTTATAATAACAACCTTTCTAATGAAAATAGGCGTGTGCAAAAGTAACTTTCCGCCTATGTGCGGCAATAATGTCAACCTATGACAATTCATGGAAAACGTCAACTTTCCAGTTAGATTTGAATGTACAAAAGTCTACTTTGGATAGTGATCGTAGAAAAAAGTATGCACATCCAGTTTTAAACTTTTATTCAAAAGATTAATTTATTCCAATAGATTACAGTTTCCCAATATGCCAAATGTCTGAAGATCTCTTAAAGTTGTTCTTTGGCTGTATTCGCTCACATGTAGACCAAAACAATAATCCCACCGAAAGGCAATTTCAGACAGCACACAAAAAATATTAGTGGGTAGAATATGTCGAAGTACGTAAAATTTCTCGTGAAAATTGTATTCCTCCATAACAGTTCTGAATTTTAAAATGTTCATCCATCAAATCAACGGATCTTCAAGAGACTCCAGGGCTCAAGAGCCTCTGTGGATGTGTTAGTCGACCGTCTTCAATGTTCGCAAATAATATAAAAGAGCTATTTCTTCAAATTATTACCTTATTTGAGTAGAATATGTAGTGTTTTCAATGTTAAAGTAATTTGTAAATAAAAATATATTTGCAAATTTGATCGTTCACAATTTTGATCAGCATCCCTTATAGAACCATAGAGTATACTATTGATTAAAACTGTTGCTAATAAATACACAAACACTAAGATGTTTTACCTTATTAAAAATAAAATTAAAAAATGTGACATCACAATAGCAAAATTTGTATCTTTTTTAATTGCCAATAAACATAATTTTAATATTGGTATTTTGCCGTAATTTTCTGTTAATACTTATAAACCCTTCCATTCACACATTTTTTTTATCTATGTATTTTAAAGTTTTAAATCCTTTGTTTCCGAGAGAAAAAAAATCGAAGAGCTTAAATTTTGAAATATCATAATGAAAATAAATGCATTTCTCAACAGCACTATTCCTAATATGATCCCCAAATTTAAGCTCTTAATGTCTTGTTAATGATTTTTTTTTAAATTCGCCAACATTAGTGGCTAAAACGCCTCATTAAGTGCTGCCTTCTGTTGTAACGTGACTGTAACTATCGTATCGTACATTCTCAGTCATCATTCGTTTCTTGCAACGATTTACACCAGTTTACAGCAGAACATAGCACTTAACGAAGCATTTTAGCCACTAATTTTGGCTAATTTGAAACATTTTTAAATTTGGGGATCATACTAAGAATAGTGCTGTTGAGAAATGCATTTATTTTCATTATGATAATTCAAAATTTAAAGCCCTTTGATTTTTTTTTCTTGGAAATAAGAAGGAATTAAAACTTTAAAATATATGCCTATTCTAGATATTATTTATTGTCTAATTTATTTTGCCAAAATTTTAATAAAAAAAAAATTACTTTTTGCAATATCTTTGTCCGAAAATTATAAGGGGTGCTTTAATCACCTTAAGTTAAATTGATACTAAAGAAAACGCCACTGGTGGGTGTAGTGAAATCTTAAATGATAAAAGAAAATAAATATGCTAGTGTACCTGTCTAGGTGCAACATTAAACTGTGTTCTGACTCCTCTCCTGTAGTTACGCCCCTGTTAATGCTATACCTATCGTGACCTCTCGTACCTGTGTCTGTATAAAGCTTCCTCCATGATACTGCCTGCCTAAGCGACCCAGAAAACAACTGGAGTACGCAAATGACAACTAAAATAAATCTGTGGGAAAGCGCTAGATTTTAATTAAGTAGGCCAAACAAAAAAACCAAAAACAAAAAAAAATACAAAATCAAAAAAAAACAAAAAAACAAAAAAAACAAAAAAAAAACAAAAAAACCAAAAAAAACCAAAAAAAAACAAAAAAACCAAAAAAAAACAATAGTTTTTAGTTCGGTCATTCGGCGAAAATCGTACCCAGAACCATATTAGGTGTATTAATGTGCGTTTTAGGTACCATCACATATTGCGAAGACTTCCACCTCCTGCAGGTTTCTCCCCCTTTGAGAGTCCCATTACTGGGACTCGGAAAAGGGTACATCTTTCGGTAGGCAACAGACGTGAACAAACAGACAACTGACGACACACGTTGCACACTGTTGGCTCATTTGGCCACCGTCAAAGGGGTCCAGATAAGCACTCACTGAGTAACGGACAACAAAGCACCAACAAACCGCGAATGTATGAAAGAGATAATGAATGCATAAGAGTTTTAGGTCCTCAACCGACTCTTATTAAATTACGATAACGCCTCAACTTTCACCGCTAAATCGAGGGTATGGGGTGCCAATCAAATGCTATTAACATGAGGACCAAGCAGCGGATGAAAAAGCTTGTAGTATGAGAGCCCACTGCAAATTTCGACCGTCATCTGATAACGAAATGAAATATGCTTCAAAGACATGTAACAACATTGTACTTTACCAAATTGCACCTGTGCCAATCCCTATCCTGAGCAGTGGTTAAAAAAAATTATTTTATATTCAAAAAATCACATAAAACATAACAGCGACAATTATGTTTTCCCTGAAAATTGTAATCCTAATTCATTGTGAACCTAGCTTTTAAACCTGAATTATTAATATTTTTACCTACCTCTTAAACTATGTTTATGTGTGAAAGGAAGAAGGATGACATTGTATAGACCAGCCATACTCAACCTGCGGCCCTCCTAGCTTTTTATGTGGCCCGCAACAATATTATTGGTCGCAGCGCTAAATAGCATGCTAATTTTTAAATAAGCGTTTGGAATTTTGTGGGGTTACTGCAAAAACAAGATAGCTCCACTTTTGGAATTTTCGAGTTAAGTAGGTACACTTTCTACAAGTGTGAAAGAAGTATATATTCACGTTAAACAGATAGCCAATAAAAACTAACTCCATGTTAATACATTAACAATATGGACACACAAGATGGAGTGGCATTTATACCAAAACAATCATAATATTGGGTTCAATTGATAAATGTGTCTACCAAAACCAGATGATAGACATATAACTTATTTTTGCTAAATATATTTAGTCCGATTCTTAATAGTGTTCCTGCCAAAACAAGGGGAACCAATAAGGTCAAAACGTACCTGTATTTCGGAAATCACTTAAAAATTTTTTATGTAATTTAGGTGATTTTACTGAAAATCCACCTTAATTTTATAAGATGATCTTTTTTTCTCGCCATTTCAGGTTGTGAGCGACGAATTGATTTCGACCATAATTTTGGAATTTTCGAGAAAATGAGTAGTGATTTCCAGTGAAAGCGTACCAGTATTTCGGGAGTGGTTGCCGCTACTTATTTTTGTTGACTGTGTTTATTGAAATATTACAACATTGTGCCCACGCCATTTGTTTTGTTATGACTAGA
Source organism: Psylliodes chrysocephalus (assembly GCA_927349885.1). Lineage (NCBI taxonomy): Eukaryota > Metazoa > Arthropoda > Insecta > Coleoptera > Chrysomelidae > Psylliodes > Psylliodes chrysocephalus. The sequence continues at coordinate 51,579,748 of OV651818.1, read as the reverse complement.
GCCGCCTCTGGCCTTTCTCGATTGTTAAATCTACGAGATGATTACGTCACCCTTTCTTTCCGCGATATAGCTAACCTTAAACAACCACTAGATAATAACACGTGATGTTCGAATCTCCGTGGTGAACGAGTGATTGGTCAAGATGTAACGGGTGATTGGTCAAGCTGTAACGAGTGATTCGTCAAGCCGTAACGAGCGAATCTTTATGTGAAAATTCGTAAATAAAAGTATTAGTACTTTCTAATAGACAACGTATCGAAAGATTCAGCTATCCTAAATACATTCCACCAGAAAAATAGATTTAATTTATCAATGGGCGAGGATGGGGAATTCGACTTTATATATCAAACTCGCACAGTATTTCTTCAGAGAGATGCATGAAAGGATAAAACAAAGTTTTGAAAATACTTACAAAAAAGTGCAAGAAAGATTTACTAAAATTTTGCAAAATCAGATACACCTGATGAATTTCACCATTATTATCACAATCTACCTATATCCAATAACGTTACTGTAACTTCGACTGAAAATAGTGACACATACATTGAATTATGATTTGTATGTAGAGCTAAAATAAGCTAAGTGTCGTTTTTTCTCTTTTTTTACCAATTATTAATAGATTATTAGTTTATACTTTGTGGACAATGTTTTGAATACTTTCTTCATTAAAGTTAATAAATGGTTTTACTGATTTTTTATTCAGTTTTAAACGTTTGAATAGCGTTTTATCGAAACTCTAAAAATGTGAGTTATCTTGTTTTTGCAGTAACACAACGGGATATATTTGTTTTGTGTTTTATTTATTAGAGGTCCCCACTAACTAATTTTAGATAGATGTCCTAAAAAAAGGTCATCATCCAAAAATATTGCGGCCCGTGTAACATAGTACATATACAAATGTGGCCCGAAGGAAAAAAAGGTTGAGTATGGCTGGTATAGACCATTTGCAGAGATAGTCAATAATAATTATAAACTTTTGTTAGACAATTATTTTAAACCATAATCATAGTAGTTTTTTGTCGTTTCTATGGCAACCTGTAAAAATGAATGACAACAATAGGCATAGAAATATATTTTTAAGTCGGCAAACATTGATTCATATTTTTAATGATATGTACCTACTAATCGTGCATAGATGTTTTTGTGCGATGCTAAGAGGAAGAAAATGTTTCCCTTTAACGATATATATCAAGATATATTTGAATGTTATTTTCTGGAAAATTTTAAGCGTACCTAAACAAAATTAGCGTTGTCATGCCTTATGTGATTTTGTTAATATAAAATAATTTTTTTAAGCCACTTTGCTCAGGATTGGGATTGGCACAAGTGCCATTTGGTAAAGTACAATGTTTTTCCATGCTTTTGGGGTATATTTTATTTCGTTATCAGATGACGGTAAAAATTTGCAGTGGGCTCTTGGGCTATTGGGGGTGGATGGAAGGGTTTAGTAGGTTTCGATCCAGTTTAACAGGATGGGAACTTATTCGACTCAGGCCTATTACTGCGTGTGTGCCTGCCTAAGTCGAGGCACTGCCGCCTTATCACAGCGGGTAAATAAATATTAAATTTTGAATATACAGGACGTTACAGATATTATTAATACAGTACACATTTATTTAATGAACAGTAAAACAATTACTATTGACAGTAAAATTTTATTTAAATAAATAAAAATGTATAAATAGTATATAGAATATAAATAAATAATATTAGTAATACAGACAATAATTATAGGCACAAAAACAAATATCGATACATATTTTTAAAAAAATGATTAATTTATTGATTTTTGTAAACGTGGCTTACTATTCCTTATTCCCTTCTTGGGCACACTTTCTGGCTTTGGGGGAAGCACAGGCTTTGGAATAGGAGGAATCTCTGGTGGATCTTTAGGAATTGTTATGTTTTGAAGTTCTATAAGTTGTAATTTTAAGTCCATTTCTACTAGAGTGTCAAGTTCTTCGTTGTAGTAGTTACTTCTTCGAGGATTTCCTAAAAGAAAGTACAATAATTATATTAGATAAATAAAAATCGAATTTCACCATCAAAGAAGCTTGTTACTTTCATTCTCAGCACTTCAGATACTAACTAAAGGTATATACTTCAGGGACTAAAATGGCACGTTTTTTACCTAGGAATTAAAAATTTACTTCTAATTCCTAGCGATTAAAAATACAATATACTTAATGGCACTTTTACTCCCTATGGCTTAAAATTACGTACAAAGTACAATATACGTCAATTAGGCATTCCAAACTGAATGGCTACCAGTGGGTTTTGACAGGTTATGATATGGCAAAATTATGGCAACCCTGTAAGCCTGGTGATTTGACAAGGTCAATGAAATAAATAGTTACATAGATTGATCATCCATATTTTTCAACATAAATATAAGCTTATGCCTTGAAGTAAAAATGTAAGCAATTATTTTTTTTTTAATTATCTAAAGGCTGAAAATTGGTTTTAAAACACATTTTTGCTAAACCGATTCAAATTAATAAATATTTGCCAGGCAATATGGCCGCTCGCAAACGACCAGCTTTGAGCAATCTATATAACTATATAACCCTGTTAATGACAACATGATAACAGGGTTGCCATATCTAAACTGTCAGCAGTGTTGTTCCTGGTTGTACAATTGTACAAAAAGTTGTACAATCAGGTATGTGGTTATACTGTTGTACGCACTTTTGAAAAAAGACAGAAATGTTGTACAATTTGAAATTGCTAAATATTCATGTAAAATCGGGTATATAAAAGGTTTTCTTCGCTCAAAAAGTCTACGATTTGTTAAATAGCATGCATTAAAATTAATAAAAGAATAAAAGTTTAAATTTAGCGCCATTCGTGACTAATCAGTACACCGTTTTACATCAAAAATATATTTTATACTGGAAAAAAGAAGAATTTTAAGCATGGGAAAGTAGTAGGCATAGTCTGTCAATAAAAAAGAAGAAGATTAATTAGTGGTTGTACAATACCAGCCCTGGTTGTACAATCGAAAGTAAAAGTGTACAATTTTGACACTGAAAGTTGTACAATTCAACTTCAACACTGACTGTCAGTCCCCACTGGTAGCCATTTGGACAGGTCGTTGGAATGCCTAATACTATAACAACCTTGCACTGACATCGTCATTGCTTTGTTATTAGAGTACCGTTACGTGGTTTTTCATAACTTTGATTTTTTTGTTTTTCTTTTCTTAAAGTGCATAAACCATGGGACTGAAGTATCTTTTTATCCTTCGACGAATTGTAGCCCTCCCTCCGGTCGGGCTACAAACTTCTCGCCTCTGAATAAAAAGTGTCACTTCAGTCCCTTGTTATAGAATACTCCGCTGCCATTAGCAACGACTTGTCTAAAAAGTTTAATTTTGACGTTATCAAATTATTAGTAAAAAGTCAGGTTTTCTGACCTTGAGAAAAACATTATTTTTTATCTATTTTTTGATTTCGTGTTCTGATATAAAATACTTGCCTGTCATGATATTAAACGCATCTGTCCATGTAGCAGCAATTTTTTCAGATTCGGCTATAAAATTTTCTTGCTTTTCAGAATTACTTATGATAATTGAAAATAATAGGACTGGATTTTTACATCTAAAAATAATTAATTACCTACCTATATATTTGAAAATATATTAACCAAATTTTAAAAATATAAATGATCGTTTGTGCTTATTATTAACTATTAGCCATTCTTAAACAGGGTGATAATTTAAACATTACAATTAAACTTAAAATTAAAAACTAAAGAACTAAAGATGATATCAGAAAAGTAAAATCTAATAAAACAAATTATTGTGAACTATTAAAAATATTTAATTCAGTTAAACATATACCTATACCATCTTCTGTTTACCTTGTCTACCGCGACCTTTCCAGATCTATTCCGTTATTTAGATACGTAGGGGTTGTTATTTTCTTTGTTGGGGTAGATATCGCATAGAGTTCTGTATTTTGTCATTTAAATTTACCCATTAGTATTGTAGAATCACTTTTTAACATTTTCTGATATCATTATAAGTTTTTAAATTATCATTCCGTATTTTATATTTTTAGTTGGAACTTTTCATATTAGAAAATCAGAAAAGAAATATTATTTTTTTTAAATATATAACATTTTCCTCGAAGAAGTTTTTCCTTCCATCCAACCTCGAATTTTAAATTATGTTCATCCATTAAGCACTAGAGTTTTTCGTCCGCTAAAAAACTGCTAAAATGTTTTGTTTTCGATAATATAACTTACAAGGTAGTGGCAGTGCAGACTACAAGCTTTGTAGTGTCATAATTTGGGCGAACTACTTCATATTCATTCATTTTTCAATCACTTGGATCACATGGATATTAAACTTTCTAGGTCGTGATTTGTTTCCTCTCGTAGTCAATTATATTCAACAAACGACTATAGCTAAAAATCTGTTGATATCTAGCAAATAGCTGCACTAACAACACTTTACATGGTTGATTAATAACTCACATCTGGAGTAAACATATTTAGTTCCAATCAGTTACTGTTCATGATATATAAGAACTGATAAACAGCTCTTAAATGATATATGAATGGTATCTACTCTTTTGATCTTTCTTTTATACTCTGCCACTAAAATGGCATGAAAATTTTCCAGATCCCTGAAACATCCAAGTCTTCAAAAACTCCATGTACATACTTGCCTGATGGCAATTGGAGCAAATAGTACTCAAGATCCTGCTTTCGAGAATTTTTTGGTCCAGTTATCAGAGAAAAAATGTTTACACAATATAGTATGATTTCTTGTTCTAGATTTGCATAAAAAGATCAAAGCTATATTTGAAAATAGCATCTAATCTTACTATTTTTATAGAACAATGATTATTTCCGTAAATGTCTGCCACTTCTACCACTAACCAATTTTTAACTTCCCAGTTAAAAATTTTCATTATATTATTACATAAATATATTATGAAAGAGTTGTAACTGCTTTTCAGAGAATATTTTCTGCGTAAATTTAACTGTAAAAATAAATGATAAATAAACTAAGCACGGCACTGTACAAATTCCATATACGCGCTACACTTCAATATTAGATTAGATTAGATTAGATTAGGAGTTGGACGTTATTTGTCCATGTCCACCGCGACCTTTTCAGATCTATTGTGGGACTTCGTTTGTTTTAGAGTATGTCGTCTAGCCTGGTATTTTTTATTAGACTTAGTAGCTTTGACAGTGGCTCCCGCATGTAGTTGCATGCAATTGGCTTTTCTTCGCCCAGTGTTAGAAACCTCATTCCAGTCAGGCCTTCACATTGGCACAGGACGTGGAATGATGTTTCCTCTTCTTCTTCATAGAACCTGCACAAAGTTGCTTCTTCTGCTGGATTTATGACACTCATGTGCCTTTTGAGGTGACAGTGTCCAGTAAGAAGGCCTACTGTTATCCTAACGATTTGACGCTTTTGATCCAGTAGGTCTTTCGTAAACTTGGCCGATGGTTCCTTGATGAAATGTTTGGCCTGTCTCAGTCTTGGATAGTTGTTCCACCATTCCTGAGACTCTTTTTGCATCCATTGTTTAATGGATGCATTGCACAATGCCTTAGCAACTCCACAGAAGGGTTCGGGGGCCTGTCATGGCCTTATCTGAGCCTTCTCGGGCTAGTTCGTCGGCCTTTTCGTTGCCCTGATATCCCTCATGGCCTGGAACCCAGGCTAAGGTCACCTTATTTTGACTACTTAGCTCTGTCGGGTCTTCTAGACAGTCTTTCACCAGTCGTGATTTGATTTCTGGTGAGAAAATTGCCTTTAGAGCTGCTTGATATCAGAGTATATGGCAATAGTTTTGCCTCATATTTGCTGATTTAATATTTCTCTTGCACAGTGTTGTATGGCTATTAGCTCAGCCTGGAACACTGTTGCATATTTTCCTAAACTCAGTAAAATCGTTGATTTCGACTTGGGTCCATAGATTCCAGCACCGGCTCCTTCCTTGGTTTTTGAACCGTCTGTGTACCAGACGAGTTAAGCCTGTACGGGAGGTCCCTGTTTCCAGGATTCTCGGGCTGGTATTTGAATTTGAAAATTTCTTTCAAATTTGTATGTGGTTATGGCTCTATCAGTAGGCATAGCTAGAATATTATCCCTTTTTACTTGCTGATATAGCCTTGTGTGGTCGGCGCTATGTAGTTGGCTTATTGGGTTTTGTCCCTGCATTAGCCTGTGAATAGCTGACCTGGTTTCTCCTTGTATGAAGATGTGCAGTGGCGTAAGATTTAATAATACCTCCATTGCTGCGGTCGGCGTAGTGCGCATGGCCCCAGTAGCACTTAGACAGGCAAGCCGCTGAATGCTAGTGGGTTGGCCTATTGCACTTGCCTGCGCAGTTTTGGTTACCCACGCCACTGCGCCATAGGTTATCATGGGTCTTATTATCCTTGTGTATAACCATATGGTCATTTTGGGGTTTAGACCCCAGTTTTTCCCACATATTCTTCTACAGCTTACGAGAGCTATTGTAGCTTTATGTGTGAGTTTTTTGAGATGTTGATTCCATGTCAGCCTTTGGTCAAATATGACTCCGAGGTATTTGGCTTCTGTGACGAATGGGATAACTGTGCTGTTTAGTACTAGTGGTCTTAGACCTGTAAGTACCCGTTTTTTTGTGAATGGTACAACTGTTGTTTTTTGTGCGTTGATGGACAATTGTTCCTTTTTGCACCAGTTGTTCAATATTATAAAAATAGAAATTTTTGACTCTGTTACTACGAGAGAAAAAGATCCATTCACATACCAAAATAAAAACAGTAAAATAGAGTCGTGTAAACTTAAAATGGGGCTGTGAGCAATAGTGGCTCACGGGGATTCTTATAGCAGGATTAGTACTAGAATGTTACGAAGCTATGGTCACCTTAAGATAGATAATAAAAAAACAATGAACATAAACTTTTCTTAACCAGGGGACGAATTGTCATATACAATTCATACCCAGAAATCCAACCCCTTGGAACCCGGCAGCAACCCCCTATATTTTTTAAAAAGCAAGCATGATCAAGTAAAATATTTGAACGGTAAATTTATGCAGAATTTAACAATATGACTATTCATTGCCTTAGTTTTAATTTTTGCGCCCTGTAGCAGGATAAAAAACTGTTACGTATTGATATCCGGTCATGTGGCCGGAATCCCTATGCCTGAAAGCATTAATTCATGGCGGACAAAAAATCAATCCATGAGCAACTTCACTTTGAATTTCACAGGTCACATGACCTAGCGCCGAGACCTGGTGCATGTCTCTGTACTCAAAAACAAATTCTGGCATATGCCACATTTTGCAGTCAGCTGAGGGCCCGTATGAGAAAGTTAGTTTTGATATATGTTTGCCGTTATATCGGATGGTTTAAAAAATGGAAGAATATTCCTTTGGTTTCAACTTGAAAAACTGTTTTTGCCTTTATGTTACAGTTTACATATATTGTTTATATTTTGTCCTATTTAAAGGGTATATTCCTTCTACTGTAGACATCCCTAGGAACAGAAATCAACGTCTTTTCAGAAAAACAATAACTGTATGTTCGAAGATAGAAACGAAAACATGTTAAATTTTCCGAATATATAGTCGGTTAAGGACTTTATCCATTTAATAAAATAAAACCATCTTGCACAGTATACCTTTCTCCCGCTTTACAGACCACAGCAGACAATGGGAAAAACCAGACTAGAAAAATTGCCCTGCCTTTTTTTATAATCTTAAATCTAATAAAGCCATATAGTTACTTACATATTCGCATGTTTACAATTACGCCCTATAGCTACATGCGTAATATCAGCTATAATTATGGTATCCACCAAAACCTTTTTATCTGTTTTTTCGTTTTCGATATTATATATGTACAATTCTCTTTCGTTTCTGCTTAATTGTACAAATTTTTTTCCATACGCTTTCTAAAAAAAGAAGAAAAAATTATGTAAGCCCAAAGGCCATCATCAGGCCTAGAAGGAAAAAAGTATACGTTGGATAAAACATTTTGTGTTAATAAACCTTATATAAATTCGAAGGACGCTAAATTGGTAGTTCCCACCTTATTTGGGCATTACCTGCTGTACTTCTAGACTAGCAAAGATAAATCTGGCAACGCGGTGATCGAGCCCAGTTTCGGTACATTGTACTCACGGTTTAGTATACTTTTAATGCGTAACGGGTTGTTCTGTCAATGATTTTTTTTTTTACGAAAAACGTTCAGATTAGGTGAAACTAAAACTGTTTTTTCTTTAATTAGTTGTTAATAGTGTGTATTAACATAGAACCGAAAGTTTATGAATTTTTCTTTGTGATAAGTGTGAAATCTTACCGAAATAAAGTGGTTTTTGTTGTTACGTTAGGTTGAAAATGAGTGCGATAATCTTATCGCCTTCCACTGCGGCCCAGATGGATCTATTGTGGCTCATGTCTGACTTATATTAGACCGTACAAGCCACACCTTTTGATTAAAGTCCTTTTAATGTGGTTACCCAGACGACAATGTACTGTCATCAATACCGTGAAAATGCGTATATCTTTCCTACGCCATTCCAGAATCTGAGCAGAGGCGTTCATGGAAGGGTTGGTTATAAATGCCTTCGAATGAGTTAGCCCTGGGGTACCTCTCCAGTTCGTGAGCTGCGCCCTCCGTTTATTTTGATATAGAGATCCAGTAGATCAGTTGATGACTGATCCCCCATGCTTAGCCACATATCCTTCTGAAGGTCCAGAGGGATATTCTGGCTCTGTTGATGGTTTTATCCAATTGGGGGTTCCGGGTGAGTTTTTATATCTAGGATGATCCCCACATATTCCACCTCCTCCGCAAAAAGATTGGTTTCCACAGCCAAGGTAGGTTGTCGAAGCTTGTCATGCTTTTTTCTTTTGGTACTTTCACCTAATTATGATAACCAGATCATCCGCATAGCATTGGAAATCCACCCCCTGCCGAGAGAGAGACCATCCAGCAGTTTATCCACCCGAATGGTCCACAGTAGGGGTGAAAATTCGCCGCCTTGTTCATATCCTCTGGCAGGCCTGAAAGTGACTCTATCTCCTTGCAGTGATAAAATGATGTTCCAGTTTGCCAGTATGTTTTTGATCCAATTACAGGTCAGTTTGTCGATTCCTCTTCTTTCAATAGAAGCGAACAGAGACTGAGAAAGGGCTTTATTGAACGCCCTTTCTATGTCTAGAAAGGCTCTTCTCCAATATGCCTTTTTTGTTGTTACAACTATAATTCGCGTAATGGATGCATTGGATATCCTCCCGTGGTGCTTTTAACTCGACTTTTAATCAATTAATTAAAATAAGGTAATTATGCTTAGTAACTGCTGTATTTCTGGATGTAAATACAATATTTATAAATCATCATAAATCATTACTTCAGCAACCTGTATAATTCGCCTAAGTTCTAAATATATTTCAACTTAAAATAATTATTTCCACGTATCATTTTAAGTTACATTAAATATCAACTCAAATACAATAATTCAAAAACGTTTAATAAACTTTTTATTTGACGTTTATGAATAACAACAATATAGAAGTTAGTACCCTTATTGCAAAGCAATAACATAAGCGACATAAGAAATATACATATTAAATTTTAAAAACATTGATATTTAAAGCACTATAATTAAAACCGAAAATTCTGAAAATAACAGGGTTCTCAGAAGAAATTATCAAAGAAAAGCAAAACCACCAGATGAGATTTTTTACGTTTTCGGAGGCCCTATCTCAGTAATTAATAACTTAAATGGTCAACAACATAATATAAAGATATCAGAAGGTAAAATAATTTCAATTATTAATTTATACAAGGTTTGTTAACAATAAAATAAAACTGACCAAGTGCGAGTCGGACTCGCGCATGAAGGGTTCCGCACCATCGTAAAAGATTAAATACTATGTTGGTACTTTTTAAATACTTTATTAAGCAAAAAAAGCCAAAAAACACGTTTCTAGTAAGGGAGCCCCCTTTAATTTTTAATTTATTTTTATTATTTGTTGTTATAACGGCAATAAAAATCCACATTCTGTGAAAATGTCAACTGTCTACCTATTACGGATCATGAGATACAGCCCACTGACAGACAGACGGACGGACAGCGCCAGCGGAGGCTTAGTAATAGGGTCCCGTTGGTTACCCTTCGGGTACAGAACCCTAAAAAATGTTGTCCAACGTGTACCTACTTGTTGTAAGCATAGGCGCCGACTACGAAGGGGGTCAGGAGCCAAGGTCTTATCGAAAATAATCCCGGGGAGGACTACCAGAGAAACGTGAACATTAAATTTATTGTTTCCGTAATTCTGCCCTTCTAAGCCAAAAAGCGGTATATCAAAACAAAAAGATTATTTTTTAACTTTATCGGATAGCTTGAAAAATGTCGCATCAGGTGAACTGAAAAAAATAGCCATATCCCAATCAGAACATTAAAAAATAAAAAAGGAACATATCTCAACTTCTCTTGTTCTTACTAAAAAGTTTAGGGGTATGCCATTATTACTTAGCTAAATGGCTATATATTCTTATACGCAATCAGAGCTTCAAAAGTAATATTCAAAAACAAGAAATAATTTATAGCAATCCAGTGGTACCTAAAAAAAATTTATCGACTCGATGCAAGTGGTACCTAAATACATTTATCGACTCGAGGGAACGCGAAACAAACTTTTAGAAAATGTGTTTTTTCTCGAAACTTGCTTTAACTGAGATACCGCTTTTTGGCTTAGAAGGGGAGAATTGCTCAGTGGAAATTAGAAGAACACTTCGAAAAAATAGAATACATCATTGGGCCTCGGAGGGAAGTGAGTACCTTTTTTTATGTCGCGTCACGGTACGGCCCCCCGGAGATAAACAAAAGTCGGCGCCTATGGTTGTAAGTTTTCTGTTCTACTAGACCTGATGATGGCCATTAGGCCGAAAGCACGCGTTTTAATAAAAATTGTATGCGGGAACGAGTTTGTCTTTTTATCTCATAAAAGAAAAATATTTAACATACAGGTGAATTTAAGAATGATTTAAATTGAACCAATACACAAATATTTACCTTTTCAAAAACTTTTGGGAATTTTTCTCCTTTTTTCAAAACGTTCATTCTATTCTGACGAAGGAAAGGTTCGTTTTGTCGCGTGTAAACTTCTTTTAATTCTTGAATGCAAGGGTGACTTTTTAACAGTTCCTTCATTTCTTCTTCTTTTTCATCCTAAAAATATCTAGTTTATGTTATTTATTTGTATTTTTGTACAGGTGCAAATGTGTATATTTACAAAGTTGAATGTTGATGAAGTAGATACACCTACATTCTACGAATTATCGACTAAATGAAAGAAGTATTTTATTAGATACGAGGTAAAAAATTACCTGCCAATGTTTCAAAACAGCATCGAAATTCATTTCACTCATATGATCAGTTAAAGTCTTGAAATCCAAAGGCCGGTTTTTCAAAACCATTTTGATTTGTTTTTTCAATGTTCTCATTAACTAAAATTGAACACTTTTGTAAAAAAAAAAATAACTAGGTAATACATTTTTTGTACCTTAGGGACTAAAACATGCAATTTACTCCCTCATTTTAGGTACCGAAATGCCACTTTTACTCCCTTGGGACTAAAATATTTTAGTCCCAAGGGATTAAATAACAAAACCAATAGAAACCATAGCAAACTACTTTATTCGGGAGGTAATATAACAAGACCTCTACTCTTTTTTTTATTATTACACGTGTGATCTTCCCTCTCGGGAGTAAAAGTGGCACTTTAGTCCCTTGGTACATAATATACTATTTATGTATTTATTGTAAAAATAATATATATTTTTTTCTGATTATTTAATCAATAGTAGTTTGTGCAACAAGAGTGGACATGATGACCACATCGCACAAAGACCAAGTCTGAGTACGATACGGACAATCCACTCGAGTTGTACAGTATATTTTTTTTACGACGAAAATCTACAAATTTTAAAAATTAGTTTAGGTTATTGAGATAAAATAACTAATTTAAAAAGAATTTATGACGTTTACTAATTTATTAAATAAAATTAACTTGAAAAAAATAAGATTAAACTCGTTGAACCCGAGACTTCTCGCATAATAGTCAAAAACGCTAGTTTCGGCTCCATCGGCATATCTAACATTTTAGTTACAATACTCGTAATTAAATCGATTTCATATATATGTAGTTTTATTAAAATTTACGATTTGTTTGTAAATATAGGCGAAATAAAAATAGAAATGCTATTATTTATCGATTCTTCACAATAATAACTCATTTTAATGTATATTTAATATCAATAACTAAAACATATTCTGAAAATTAGTTTGGCAGAATTGTCACTTTTTTAAAATTTTTAAAAACAATAGGTTTGTTCCTCAGATTTATTTATCTGAGGTTTGTTCCAACCCAACAGAAAACCGTACATCGTACGATCATCGTCATGCGTAGTAAATAAAGTCCGTTCCATCCGAGAATTGACGATTCATTGTATCGTCCGGTTAGCATTTCAACCAAACATGGGACCAAACTAAAAATTAGTATCGCTTGGGTTGACATGCGCACTGCGTACAATGAAGGCCCGTCTTTTTTGTTTGGATTTGAATTAAATAATTGTTTTTCAGATTTTCTGCTTAATTATGTTTGTTTTTGAATAGTACCTAATTTAATTATGAATGATGAAGAAGGTGATGATTTTCTCTCAGACTTATCGTCTAGTGAAGATGATTTAGAACTTGCTCTAAAAAACATAGAGTTAAAAATTGAAATTGTCAAATGGCATCGTTCGATACTGAGTGGTACATAAATTCGTTCCATCCCGGTAGAGTGTGATCCCATTCACTAGACAGTGCCAGGTTAGCGTTTGCGCATACCAAGCTAGTTGAACAATCCCGTGTACCGTTTCGAAACGGTACAAAACTCTTGGTTGGAACTATGGAGGGTAGAGAAAAGGAGGACAATCTTATATGGATCTTTATATTAAAAAGTGGCCACCAAAATGTATACAATTAAGATGGCGCTCGTGTAGCCAGGGGGCAAAATCCAATGCTATATAGTCATATAGATTGCTCATTCATAATTAAATCAGACAGGAAGCAGTACATTGAGACCTCCGTGCCATTTTAATATAAGAATTATTTATTGTTTATATTATTATTTTTCTATTGTCGTGTATTGTCAAAATTTATCTACGATCACAGAACACTTACTCTTCTACGATCAGTCACTTTTCACGGTGTAGTTTTTAGTTTTTTATGGTTGAGCAATATTTATTACTATATACATCATTGGTGTCATTGTGTGATCTAAATTATCGACTGTCGACGTCCCCTGGGCACAGAAGCGCCATCTTAATTGTATACATTTTGAGGGACACTTTTTGTATACAGAGATTGTTCTCCTTTCCTCTACCCTCCATAGTTGGAATAAACCTAATACAATACGCCAGTTTAGTGTGATGTCATTTTGGTTCCACTGACTTTTAATTCTAACCAAACTTTTAACAAAAACATCAATAAATTTTACATATTGTAAGGGGTTTTCTCGCCACAGAGAAAACAGTTCCTTACGAATGGCGCTGGTTACGGGCGGTTCTCGAGCACCAGATTTTTGGTGATGGTTTACTCCACAAACTTTCGAAACGGCGTCGAAAGTACTCGGGTAGCTACAGATGGAGATGAAAAATTCCAGGGAACAAAGGTCACTTAGACACAGGTAATAGTAGGCCACAAGTAACGGGCTTTAATCGTTGCTTGGGCTGGTACAGAACTTATCACTAGCTGAAATACAAGGGGGAAATTTGTAACCAGTAATACGGCAAGTTAACATTGACACATATATTGTTTTGAACTATTTACAACATAAAAAAAGAAATTATATATTTCAACGCCCACCCCAGTTGTGGTGATAGTCAATATGACCCTAAACAAAAAAAAAAAAACAAAACGGATGGTATTGAATCCCGACTAGTCTCAATCAGACGTCAAAATTGTTAAAATAAAATGAATGTTTCGGTCGCAGAAAAATTATTAACTTGGCTATTTAGTCGGTAATTAAACTAAAACACAATTTCCCATTTCGGTAAGGAAAAATTAGCTAAACGGTCATAGAGAGTGCGAGGAGACAGGGACGCGAAAGAATTACTTATAGTAAATATACGAAAAGAAAATAAAAATAAATTTATACCCGGAGTAGCCTATTATCCCAGAATGAGCTGATCGTCATCTCGAGCCCGCTCAGACAGGGTAATGAAGCTATTTAAGATTTCTGTAAGTTGCAATTTGCACGAAAAAAAAAATAAAGAATACAAACGGAATAAGAAAACTAACGCGGATAGCACCTAATCCAAGAATAAACTGATCGTCATCACGAGCCCGTTCAGACAGGGACAGGATATTATTTAAAGTTATTTAAATTGACGGTGAAAGAGAAAAACAAAACTTTTATCGGAGGAAAGGAAGTTACTAACGCGGATAGTACCTACTCCAAGAATGAACTGATCGTCATCACGAGCCCGTTCAGACAGGGACAGGATACTATTTAAGATTCTTTAAATTTGCAGTTTACACATTAACTAAAAAAAAATAACGCGGATAGCACCTACTCCAAGAGTGAACTGATCGTCATCACGAGCCCGTTCAGACAGGACATGATGCTATTTAAGATTATTTAAATATACTGTAAAAGAATAAACAAACTATTAAAAGAGGGAAAACGTTTCCTCGAAAACTCCGTTTATAAATATTCCCAACTTACAACGCAGAACTTACTAAACAAAAGTATTTATTAATAAAATCAAATTAATTCCCGATTTAACCTACCAAAAGAAAAAAAAATAATTTCTTAGTACAGACTAACGATCAAAAGTCTAAATCATCGGTATTACAATATTAAAGAACTAAATCCTATCATTTATTATTTAAATCAAATTCTATTCCATTTAAAGAAGCGGTATTATTTTTGCCAAGAAATAAATTCTAATATTTATTAATGAAATCAAATTAAATGTTTTAACTCAACACTGAACTAAAATGTTCCCATTTCTACAAGCTAATTCGATTTTTTTAAAATGAAATACGGTCTCAATATAAAACGTAAAAAGCGAAACAAGGTTTTTTTTTACCTAACGGATTTATAAACAGGAGAAAGAAAAGAAATTATCGGCGGTGAATTGATTTGAGAAGGCGGCTAATATTCTAAACTACTGGAAATCAAGTATCATTCGGGACTAAAAATTTTAATTTTATCTCGGCCCTCGTTCAACTGCTGATTTCCTTTCCCAATCAGAGACCCCACCAACGCCAGTCCCGCCGCGCAGCGATACTCGATCGGCGTTCGCGCATGTTCAATCGCGTTTAATATTTATTAAAAATGAAAAATGAAAATAAACTGATTGAGGAAAAATTGACTTCATTACAATATACATTTTTACTGTTAAGTTTTTTTCTAAATATTGTTGGTAGGTCATGAAAATTAGTTTAAAGGTATGGAATTGGTAACTAAACGATTGTAAATTTGATGAATGTTATCTACTTACTTTAGGAATATATTTATAAAAGTGAAAAAACGATATAATTTAGGTAAACATAATGAACAAAACGCACTCAAAAAATCTACTGTCACTTAATTGTCAGTGGAACCATAATTACATCATCACTAAAATGGCGTATAGTAGCCGGGTGTTCAAAATATGAACTGTGATTGGTGGATTTCACATTTGTGGAGTGTTCTTACTATGTAGAATGGATATAAAATATTTTCGTTCAGTTAAACGCAATTACATACTTTTTCGTTTTGTAGTATGTGCGTAGAATAGCTAATATCCATGTGGGTATAGGAAAAAATTTTTTTAATGTTTAAATGAATAAAATCTTAAAAATAATAGAAATAAAATGTTAATGAATACTTATAACCTCTATTTTTGTGAGTCTATTTTCACTGATATTGTCAGTGGAACATAAATTACGTCATAACTAATATAGCGTATATGAACAAGGTCGATACTATTTACAGCACAATCCTCAAAATGACCACCCTCACTACCATGCGGGCGTTCGAGTCTTCACTAAGCACATGGTGTCCATAAAGAATATACACCAAACCACCAAGAAAATGTAGATGGGTAATTAGTATTACAAAATACCAAACAGCTTGATAACAAGTAAAAGGAAAACAAACCATGCAGTTAACATCAGCTAAGAGAAAGCCACCAAAGGATGGTGTGTAATGAACCTAATGAGGCCAAGTGCTGAGGAGCTTAGTTCACACTTCTGCAGATGAATAAATACCTGGGGGGCTATTTTCAAACTCGAGAGATAGTGAATTTTTTTAAGATTTTCATGAGAAATGTCATACGTCAATGTGAAAACAGTATTAAATTAAAATGCTTAGGAGAATTTGAATTCACTCCAAATAAACCAAGAGAAACAGTCAGCGAGTTCTCACTGGCTTTAAAAAATACTGTTTTTACGTTGACGTATGACATTCTCATGAAAATCTTGAGAAAAAATTAATTCTCTCAAGATTCTGAGTTTTATAATGGAAAATTAGTTGCCCAAGGAGATTATCGATGAAGATATCCGCAGGGCCCCGAGAGCCAGGGCGGGCCCCAGGACAATTTTTTAGATCGGGCCCCGTGACAAAAAAACAGCTCTTCAAACAAAAACTTTTCCTCTTCTGGTTGAATTGAGTTTGAAAAAAAAATCCTCAATTCTTCCTCTGCTTCAATTGCTTTTTCTAAAAAAAAAAGCAAAAACTTTTCCTCCACTACTTCAATTAAAGTTTCTAAAAAAAAAATGCTTCCCACCCTAAAACCCTAAAAAATTCAGTTGTCGGGCCCCCTTTATACCGCTGCCGGGCCCCCATTTGAGTCCGGGCCCCGGGAATTAGTCCCGGCTATCCCCCCCCCCCTTTAGTCGGCCCTGGATATCCGAGTCGCAGGCTGTTCGGGAGCAGCTTGTTTTCTAATCCTTATTCACTCTATGTTTTCTTTCCAACAAAAATGAAAACATAAATAACGATCCTTTTTTTATGCATTTTAACTTTTGACAGAACAGGCTAATTCTTCAATGACAACTTATTAGACTTAGGCAACTTCCCATACATTTTCCAGTAAATACTGTTGCCTACCTATATTTTATTATTCATTTTTATTGATTATACATAATTTTCTTTAATTTAAGAGATAAAAATATATAATAATAATAAATTAATGTTTTACTTGTTTTACAAATCCATATACTTTTATTAAAACTAACATATATACTTTTTAATTACGAATTTTATTAAAAATTGCATTTGTCAGTATACGCAGAAATAGTCCATTAGTACCAAAACGAATTGGTGGTGCTGTCGCGCACGGAGCGAATAGGATTATACAGTAAAGTATCAAATTTTGGGGTTGGATTTTAAATAATTAGAACTTGCTAAAAATTTTTTTATGGACAGATGAAAACACGTTTAACAGCCACTATTGGAATGATGAAAATCCACATGTAGTTCGAAGATCAAATATTCAGCATCGATTTTCTATACCAATAGAGATACCTGATCGCTTAAATAGAATAACCTGTTTTTACAAAATCAATAATTGATAAACTCGCTGGAATATATACCACTGAACGTTAGAGCAAATAATATGTATTTTTAGCATGCTAGGGCTCCAGCCTATAGTAATAAGCTCGCTAGGGACTGGTTGGATGAAAATTATCCAGATCGTTGGTTGAGTAGTGGTGGTCTGATACCTTCACCACCTTGCTCGTCTGACCTTAGCCCGTTAGTAATTAGTAATAACACCGAGGTTAATTCTCGGGAAGAGCTTATACACAGAATGAATTTTGCCACCGATATGCTGAGATAAAATTAATTTGAAATTAGAAGAGCTGTGTATTCGTGAAGATGCTCATCATTTTGAACATTTATTAGGTATAGATAAATTAACTTTTGTTTTTACGGATAACTTTGCTTCTGTGTCATAAAAAACATGATATTTTTGGAATACTTCTTCTAAATTTATCATGCATGGCGTTCTTTGAAGCGATATTCCTGAAAATCTATCAATATTATCGAAGTGAAACAAGAGTACCTTTTTGTCGTAAAAAGATTAAATTTTATAAGTATGGTCTCAAAAATTAAAAATGTGTAGGATACAAAAATTTACTACTTTTACACCACTATCCCTTCGTTGTGGCGTCCTAGTTACAAAAGGATAAAGCTTTTGAACTAGTTATCACATTCATAGCATCAATTTTTATAGAAATCGAAAATTTGAAGTATTTGACGTAGACATTTCCTGTCTTTTTTACAATAATAAGGAAGGCAGATCTAGCCAAAAGTCAATTAACGAGGATATTGATGTAAAAAACTTCCTAAAATACGAAATAGTATTGCAGAACTATCTTTTAGTTTAATTATCACAGGATTTGTTTCGGCTGAGCTGAACTCAATAATAATATAATGCCCATCAAATACAGTAATACAAATATAATAAATATACTTACTTTAGGATAATCTTCAATAGTGGAAACCTTCATTTCTCTTCTTGTTCTTGACAACAACCACATGCTTCTTGAAAACAATTCTAAAAAAAATGGCATCTTTGGTGATGTATTAAACACAATAGGTTGATAGAATACACTTTTAGAATTCGGTCGTTCTTTACCGATGTCCAAGACGTCAGCCAAAATTTTCACTACTCTAAAATTGTAAAAAATTATCACACATCGATTTTAAATCAAGAATATTTATTTAGTTCACGTACTTTTCACTAGTTACAAATATGCCAGGTTCGTAAACTCTTTCTTCAATTTGTGATTGGCAGAAATTTTTTTTGTGATTGTTTTTGTAGTGCCCTAGAATCGAAATAGATTGTAACTACCTGGGAGTTTCAAAAAGTAGTAAAGTAATAAATAACAGTCGATCAAAAATAAAATTATTGAAAATATTTTTTTTAAACAGCTGTTAGATAATAAACAAATCAAAGTCAAAATAAAAAAAAGTTTTGATGATTTCTTTTGAATCCTTCGTGAATTATTATTGACATACGAGGGTATTAGTAAACGTACGTAGGTACACAGAAGATTTAATATTTTATACTTACTAAGAGCTTCCAAAGTTAAATAGCTGATGGTTAAATTGTCAAAGTCATAATTGAAACTAGTTTGTCGAGATTTTGGCGAACATACTGTAGATGATTTCCTCGAATTTACACTTTTGTCGCTCATAACAGAAGCAAGTGATAATCTTAAAAGTAATAAAATATAATGCCTTAAAATACCAAGCAATTTAAACAAAAATTAATTATTGTCGTCTATATTTTTATCCATTTTCAAACAAGAAAACTCGCCAGAGAATGTATTTTAAATATTAATAAAAAAAAATGTTCATTAACGATATAAATAAGGATGAGTCGGGAGAAACGGCACGAACTCCAATTTGTTTTAATAAATTTGTGAAATAATATGCTTTCCTGATTTCAAAAATATCTTATAAACTTTTCGAGTTATTAATTGTCAAATAAACAGGGTGTTTTCTAATTGAACGTCAGTATTTAAGTAGGCGGTTTTTGGAACCATTTTAGGAAAAAAACTTCATATGAACGTATGTTGTAAACGTCTTATCTTTTGAGATACAGGGTGGTACATTTTTTAAAAACAAATAATTTTTTAATATCTGTAATACCACCATAATAGGTATTTTTTATAAAATTTGATATACAGGTATTTCGTTTTTATTTCCACCAGTGGCGTTTCTGCGGAATCTGACTTACATATTTTGGCAGACATTGATAGATTTCTCTTTAAATAAAAATTATTTTTAAAATTCCCATTAATTTCTAAGCAAATTTGATCACTTCCAAACCTTGCAGGGTTTCGCTTAAAAAAACGAAAACGGTTTCTCTGCATGATCATAACAATATCGTTAATACTGACAATATCACCATGCAGAAAAATAGATT
This sequence comes from Psylliodes chrysocephalus, assembly GCA_927349885.1. Taxonomy (NCBI): domain Eukaryota; kingdom Metazoa; phylum Arthropoda; class Insecta; order Coleoptera; family Chrysomelidae; genus Psylliodes; species Psylliodes chrysocephalus. Next base: position 51,559,804 of record OV651818.1, on the reverse strand, counting down.
TTATTGTTTTAGGCGAAATACGTGCGTCGTACTAAAAAATTCAAGAGATCAAATCTGCTCATAAATAAAAAAAATATTTTTTAATTGTAAGAATAGTCAATGGCGTACCAATGATTGTCTGTAATAATATTTAGGACTATGTTAATTGGGTCACCACTGGTTAAAATCGAGATTTTTGTTTTGTGAAATATTTAGTAATATTATTGATTTTCTTATAGACTAGCCGGTAATTACAGGTTTTTAACATGTTCTAGCCAATTATCTAGGACTGTTCGCATGCAGAGGCGTCACTAAGCAAATTTGATTTTTTATTGAAACTGGATTATTTCGAACGATTTAGTAAATGCATGCAAATTGTTTTCTGTTAAAATTTGAACAAAATTATCCCACGGAAAATAATCTGCATACACCTCCTTCGTGTAGGAAGCCCCGAAATTATCAATTGAACATGTGAAAAAAACCTTATTTTTGTTGTTAAATGGACCACGAGAAGCTACTTTTCATAGTCTCGGCGTGTAATTACTCGGAACAAATGTATGTAGTTGGACTATGTGAAAACTATTGGATAAATATGAGCGAAAAAAAAAATTGCATACATTTCAGAAGTACCGTCAAACGGGGTGAAGTCGATCAAAAAAATAAGTTTTTTTTTTTTTTAAATACGGAAAAACTAATAACTGGATTTTGATGAAATTAAAAATATAACTTCCTTGATGCTTAAGTCATCGACTGGTGACTGGAGCAAGGTTGTAGATGGAGCAGCATTATTTTTATTTTGAAATAAAGGGCGATCGACTTCACCCCAAGGTCCGGGGTGAAGTCGATGACCCCTTTTAAAATCCATATTTCCTACTTCAGGACCGTCCAGGATGAAGTCGATCAGTGAATAATAAAGAAATATAAATATTTGCAAAATAATTTTGCAATAAAACGCATATTAAAAAAATATAAACGTTTATTCTTTGGACGAGCTTTACACAGCCATTGATTTCTTCACAACATAAACCTTAAATAAATGCATTATACTTAAAAATAAAAACATAAAAAACAAGACTAAAAACAGAATTATAAAAATTTATGAAATGAACGAAAGCATAAAAATCCCTTACTGCAGCGTTTTTAGTTCTTCTCTAAGGCTAAGGGAAAATAAATATTTGCCTCGCTTTACTAATTTTAAATTAGGTTATCGGATAATCTGTTCCCTGCTTATGACAGACTCATCCGAAACATTTGGAAAAGTGAAAAACACATATTTGTTTGATGGATGTTTACGCAGTGTGCTTACAACTATTTGAGTCCCTAAGATTTCAATAATTTTAGCGATATAAAATCGATCTCTCTTGTTTGTCTCATATTTTGTGATGATAAAGTCTCCTATATCCCAGTTGCCGCATGGATCAAAAGTGTTGGCTGCCGCAGCGAAACTTTCCCCAATTTCATAATCGTCTATGTTGATATTCTGTTCCTCCACCTCCAGTGTCTCTAAGTCATCTGCTCCCTCTTCGTCTTCGCTGTCGCTTGTTTGTCTCTCACGCGTTTTAGATTGCTTGCAACTCCTTTGGTTCTCTTCTTCCAAATCTTCTGTGCCTATGCTTTTGCCAGCGGCTATATTCAGTCTTTTTCCTCGCTTTGGGACATTATTTGACCCAGTCTTGAGCTACAGTCATTGAAGTTTATGCCTTGTTTCGTGCCTCCGGTGTAGTAGGCTCCTTTCTTTTTACCTTTGCAAGAACAGCATCGGGATTGAAAGGAACTAGGCCGCATGCTTTAAATCCAGCTAAAATATTATTCATTTCGCGATTCCCAAGCCGCTCTACCGCGGTTTTCAACATCCTGGAAAATACAGTTTTTGGTAAAATCTCCCTATTTTTCAGTTTTCATTCCTCCAGTACTCTTTTCCATGATGCTTTAAGTGTACGAAAATAAGCCACGTCCAGTGGCTGGAGCATGTGGGTTGAATTGGGGGGGGGAGTAAGACAAACTTAATATTGTTGTTTTCGCACTCTTGAATAACACTCATAGTAATGTGACTTTGCAAGTTATCTCCAATAAGCAGCTTGGTTCCTTCTAATTTTCGAAAATATGGGAGTGCTACGGTCCTGAACCAATCAGTAAATGATTCAGAATCAAATCATCCCTTTGGAGGCCTGTTGTACATTGCTCCTGATGATCCCCTCCTTCCATCCTTCATAAAGGTGTTTAGCTTTGTACACCGTATAAAAGGGGAGACGAGTTCCATTAGCAGCTATTGCAAACATAACTGTTGTGCTGCTTTTTGTGGTGTCAAGTGTCCTGTAGGCGTGTTTGCTTCCTTTCTTCATTACCACTTTTACAGCCCCGGGATCGTCAACGAAGTTTGTGTTGTCGTAGTTCACAACGTTTTGTGGTGGGATATCCCTTAAAATTTCCGCCACATTTCGGAAATATTCCTCAATAATCTCGTATGTTACAGCGGCTCTCACTCGCTTTGTATTCTCCGCAAGCTTGATTGTAAGCCGGGGATGTCTCTTCATCAGGCCGTTAAGCCAGCCTTCTCCTGGCATATTCTTGGTAAATCGCTTTTCAGTGATGCTGCGTTCATTTAAATATTGCTGCGTGATTCGCCTAATATCAATGGGCTTTAATGGGAAACCCCACTCAACAAGGTTTGCAAAACATTCACTAACAATGTTTAAGAATGTTCATCAAGAGCAGGTTGACCACCATATGTCAAGGGATGTGCCGCATGAAAGTGATCGTTCAGTGTCGTATATGGCACTGCAAAGCTTTCTGACGCACTGCATCCAGCGCTCTCTCTAAATACGCGGGGTTGTAGTTTCTTTTGACATAAGCACCCAGCTTCTTCACGTATTTTCGTGGCATCTATAAAAATAAGGAAAAAAATAATAACATACGATTTGTTCCCCCTCTGCCCGACACCCCTCATATGCTAGCAAACGAAATTCACATGAGAAAATAAAATGATGTGATAATATTCAAGTATATTTATTTGCATACGATTGCGGTATGTACAACGCTGTATACCTACTCGTCAATATACCTCTATGATTCTTATAGATTTTGTATGACGTCAGCAGTAATATACATGTTTGCACCGAATTAGTTTTAATTTTAATACATGCTGCGCCATCTCTCACATTGACTATCAAGTTCCGACTCCGCGAGTACCGTGAGGGATGTGACGATATGGGGTGCGAAGTGCAACCAAGAAAAGAGTCGAGAAACTTATCTCGAAAGCGACGAAAGCGAAATCCCGGTGCCAGTCTGCACCACTTTATTATTTTTAATAAATCTATAGTTCAAAGTAATTTCTAGTATTTAATTTAAAAGGGATAAAAAATCCCGAAAATTCGAAAAATAGATTCGGTTTTTATCGAATTTGTGATATAATTTAAATATTATTTTGTATTGTTACATTGTGGAGTTACATTATGGAGTTAAACCCAAATGCGACATCATCGTCTCACTGGGAAAACATGCCACTGTATTTCAAGCTGAAATACATGCAATCGAATTGTGTGTACAAGAGAATTTAAGAAGGAAGTACAAAAAATAAACCATCCTAATTCTCTCAGATAGCCAGGCAGCTTTAAAGGCTCTTGATTCAAACAGAATTAAGTCAAAGCTTGTCTGGAACTGCCTTGGAATACTAAATGATCTGGCAACCCACAACAAGGTAAAACTGGCGTGGGTACCAGGGCACAAAGGTATCCAAGGAAATGAAAAGGCTGATGAACTCGTCAAAGAGGGATCAGATCTACCATTCACAGGACCCGAACCTGTATTTGGGATAAGCAAAACCTCTGCTCGACAGGCAGTGAACAGGTGGATAACCATAAAACACCAAATTCACTGGCAACAGATAAGAGGGCACATAATCAGTAAGCTCATGCTAAGGGGACCAAACCCACGCATGGCTACACTGAGGCACTACAACTCGCAAGGCCTCAAATATCCACCATTGTGGGATTACTAACGGGACACTGCTTGCTGAAACACCTTCATGTAATGGGATTACACAATGATCCCTCTACGTGTAGACTTTGCATGGAAGAGGAAGAAACCTCATACCATCATGTGATCTTCGAATGCGAAGCTCTTACTGGGCGACGTTTAATTCTTTTCGGCCTAGAACCGGAAAGAACGCCCCAGGAACACTTGGTAGGAAACCTATTAAAACTAACCAAAGACACAGGACTATTACAAAGATAGTACCTGAATACGGGGAAAGCAGGGGAATACAATAGACCTAAGAGGCCGCAGTGTTCTGGGCCAAACCTAACCCTACCTGCTTACAACCGATAAAGATAAAGATTGTTACATTGTTATATTTTTTGAATATTTGAATTTTGTCATGCACTGCTTATGACAGGTAAACTTTAAACTTCTCGTTCTCTCTGCGCTTTATGATGTGTTATCATTGTATAAAGGTGTTATGTTTCATTACATAGGGCCAGGCGCCACTAAAATACCCAGTTACACCAATGAACTGGAGTGGGGTAGAAAGCCAATGTGCATATTGTATCAATAGAACATGATGCGACTCTATGGGCGCAGCCATTTTTATTTCTCATCTCACTCGGGAGTATTTATAATAACCATTTTCTGTTTCATATTGTTATTGTTCAATCCACAAGCTGGTGGATCAGACAATAACAAAGTGAAATAGAAAATGGTTGTTATAAATACTCCCGAGTGAGATGAAAAATAACCTGTCTTCGCCCATAGAGTCGCATCTCAAGCCTTCTACCACACTCAAGTTCATTGAGTTACACGCAGGCAACGTAGGCAACCAATAAAGCAAATTTTATGTCGGTGTCGCCAGTATTATTAGGGAGTTTTAGCAAACAGCCGCTAACCATCCGCTAACGTTACCTTAGGGATAGACTGTAATCTACTCCGTTCAATGTTTATGAAAAAGGTCACAATCTAAGTTTAACGTAACGTTAGCGGAAATCTTACGTACATTTGCTAAAACTCTCTAATGTTTTGTTTGTATTATTTTTAAATTATATCAGCTGTGACTTCGTGTGTGACAAAACATTAATTTGTATGTTTCAAAATGAGTGTTGGTATTTTTAAGTGTTTCCAATGTATAGGTATATAGAATCTCATTGATTCTACTTTTGTTCTTAATATAATTAATAATTAGGTATTATAATAATAGAGTTTATCTTTTTTTTTTTAAATCTAAGGTTAGAAATTTGTTTATAAAAATAATTGAATAACCTATGAAATAATCATATATCCTTAATACTAAAATATTAATTACTAATAATAGTTTTTAATAATATTTCTATCAGTAATATAATTATATATAGTATCTATGTTCTTTAATTGATATCTAACATAATGTTATGTAATTAATACAGATTTTTTTACAAAGTTTTTATGTATATTGTTTTTATTTGAAATTTAAAATTTTTCTTATTGCGAGCAAATCGGACCTCTCGCACAAGAATTTTTTTTAAGGATTTTCTAATACAACATTGCATATATATGCACGCCACTGGGAATACTTCGTGATATTATGTGTCTTGAGAATATTAAGAGCTTTAAATTTATGCAACGATAAGGCAGCACTCCACAGAGACGTTAAAGAAAAAGAAAAAAAGGTGTGAAATCCTCTCATTTACAAACTATTACGAGTAGATATTTATTAAATACAAAAAGCAGCAAATTTTCATAGATTTAATACAGAATGGCGCGTATATGTTTTTTAATTCCTTTTAAAAATTTGAAAAACAAATACCCTTGAAGATTCATAAAAAATTCAAGGTTTATCCATCCTAAGTTTTGTTATTATTGATATTTCCTAAAAATTTCACAAAAGTCGGACTAAAAACAAAGGCTCAGAAGGAATTATTAATTTTCAAGCTGTTTGCTCTTAAATTATATTCTATATCAGCTGTATAAAACATATATTATAATGATTATTATAAAGAATATCCTGATTACATGTAAGATTCAGATCCAGATTTTTAGCCAACAATAAAACAATTAATTTTTACACACTTATGTATGTATATCATTCTTTGCTGAATTTTTTAAATTACCTGTATAAATAATAAAAATAAAATCAAAGAGCTGTCTGAATTTTCGCCTAAAAAAATAAAATTTGTTTTTTTAAAGGAAACTGTGCATGCGACTGAAAAAAATCAAGTGATCAAGTTTGCTTAGAAATGAATAGGGATTTCAAAAATGATTTTTATTTTAAGTGAAATCAGTCTGCAGGTCAGATTTCACACAAATACCACTGGTGAAAATAAAAATAAATGTGGCACATCAAAAAATGCCTCTTGATGCATAGTGTACACCAAATTTCATTAAAATATCCAGAGTAGTATTACAGATATTATTAAAAAATTATTTATTTTTAAAAACTTTATCACACTGTATCTCAAAAGTTAAGATGTTTAGGACATTTTTAAAATGGACCCAAAAATTTATTATTGACATTCAATTAGAAAATATCCTGTATTAGTTAATGTAGTTACTGTAAATATGAAAAACTTAACATCGTTAAAGTAAGCAGTGAAAATGGCAACTATGGCAAATGGTTTACAGTAAGGAAGAAAAAGTATAGATATTTACTTAAACTATGATATTCCACATATTATGTAATTTTTAAATCAGAAAAAAATAAAAACATAAAGGGTGTCCCATTGAAAAAAATATTATTTTTGTTGCACGTTGTAACCCGTTATATCTGCATTCCAAGATGATAAAGGGTAAGAAATGTATGACGAATAACTCTGTATATATAATTTTACCGTTCTGCTTGTTGATAACTAAGTAAATTTTCCAAAGAATTACTCCTCATTGAATTAGTAGCTTCATCAAAATCTAATAAAATTGTTAATCTTCTAACATCATCTTCCGGCAGTTCAAATTCTTCTCTTTTAAATACGTTATTGTCATTTAGGCTTACATTACTGTTTAGAGCTTCTTCGTATAAACTGAAAATAAAATTTTAATTAAAAAAAGTAGAAATCAAGTTTTAGTACACGATTTTTTAGTAGTGAATTTTTAAACACGAAAGAATAACTCAAATGTCGAAAAGGAAAAATTATTATTTTTATCCATTCACAATGTTTTTTCGTCACAAATATCATAATATTATACAGTAAACTTATTTGAACAGGACATTTATTAAAATAAAATATAAAAATATATAAGGCAAAGCATAAAAGAAATATAGACAGCAAGAAGCCTAATTCTTTCAAAAATTAAAAAAATGCTTTTACATGATTCTTAAACTAGGCAAAAAACATACATAAATCATACATGTTTATAAACAAACTACAAGTGAGGTTTTTGAAAAGAACAGAAATAGTTATAGCAAGATAGTAACTAACACACCTCTCATTGATGGCCTAAATATACAATCTCTGCTGCTATAATCAAACGGATTTTATTATAATTATCACAGGGAATAAATTTAATTGAACTTGATTTTTAATAACGAAACCATTTTTAAGCTATTGCATAGCTTTTATCGCGGGCTTTGAGTGGCGACCGAATCAAGAAATTTCGAAACACCGCAATCAAAAAACCTAACACCCCCACTCCGACCGGCACAGCGGTTTTATCCACATCCCCAACTAGCCATTCATAAAAGTGTATTTGTTGTGAAGTTCTCATCATCATCTTATAGTCCAGGAGACAGTGACGATTTTCGGTATTTATTTTCCCAGTCAGCAAGCACGAATAGAGAATTGTAGGATTAGCAATTCTAAGCAAAATTCATATATTATATTTAGAGGGGGGATCCGATGGGCTGAGGCCGAAAATGCGTCAAAACATATGAGAACACGGCCCTTTTTTTCCATTGATAAAAATAGTTTTAGTAGTAAGAGATGTACTGAAGTTAAGTAAAAAAATAGTCTGATTAATCTGTATGGATAATATATTTGGCAAGTGCATAAAATACACTTTCAAACGAGTTATGTACACAATTATTTCTACGACCCTAATTATTTAAAGAATGTTCCAGGTGTTTTGTATATTAAAGTGTACGCATAGGACACATAAATAAAATCTTATATCACAATGTTTCACCTTCATTTATAGAAATTAAACATAATAATTGAAGATATTACAGAAGAAAGTAGGAAAATAAATTACATTTCCTTTTACACTTTTATATAATAATTGTTTTATTTAGAATTCACGAATTACTTATTACTCTACATTAATTATAATTATTGTTAGTTTCGTTATGTCAAATCATTTATACTAGAGGTGTGAGGAAAATACAGTGAACTGTGGAACGCCAATATCGTTGGATGCGCGTGGTAGAAATGGTCCTATAATACTGCTAAAAACATAGCTAAATTTTCATGGAAACACTGTACTTTTGACATTTGCGATACTCAGACGCATATGCATTATTGATGTAATCTCATGATTTTACAGTAATAGTTTTTGCAATTTTAGTGTGATTTTTAGGTTATTATGGTTATTCATTTTATTTGGTTCTGATCTTTTGCGCTTTTAGAGTATTTGTCTTTTATATAGTTTTTAATTTGAATTTTAATATTGTGGTCTATTTATATTTGATTGCTGCTTTTCGACTAGTGCTTTATTCTTTTTGTGTTAAAATAAGCTTTATAACCATTAAGTACATGCTTCTAGTTGATATCTACCTAATCGTCATCGGGTGCTTGCAACAATGGGAAAAAGTGTATGGTTTTTTTGGTGTAAAGTTAGACGCCTTCATTTTTCAGGTAAGTTATTTGTAGTCATTTTTTACTTAAAAGGATAGTAATACGTCCTGGTTCGGGGTGTGACTTTTGGGTTTTAGCTATCTGAGCCAAATTGTCGGCTAAGTGTCCTCTTTTAGGGCACCCAGAACCGAAAACTATATAGGTATATAATATGTTTTTTTTAAATTATTTTTTAATATGTATGCAGCTTGGATGAGGGCTTTAGGAAGAGATCCTAAGACTGAACACTGACTGCTATAAATGCCGTTTTTAGAGCACATTTCATAGTAAGTGATTTCATTCTAGCAGCAATGAGGAAACGTTTAAAAAACATGTAATAGAAATATATGATACTTTGTATTGACTAACCTACTGGCCACTGGTCATTCCGCTTTTACTACCTTTTTTCATAAAGAATCAAATTATTTAAAAACAAATACATACCTAGCTATTTTCTGTAAATTACATTAAAATTTTAGTATTAATACTTTACTAATAAAACTTCAGTTAATTTATCTTATATATATATACACAACGGAAGAGTTAATTGGATTTTCTCCTTGTTGAGTTTCAAAAATAGTAATTTAACATAATTTAAAAACAAATACATGAAATGGGCAAAATAGGCCTGCAAAGGCACTTTGTAAACAATCTCACTTGTATCGATGTGACGTAATGCGCGAATTCAATCTGGCTTACTTTTGTTAATAGATTGGCGTTCCATTTTAAATATACAGTTCACCGGGAATAGATTATTTAAATATACACGGACCGGGAAAACAAGTACGAAAAAATTCACTGGCTCCTGGACTAGTACTGTATCGAAGGAATTTTTATGAATGAAACAATATACGACCCTCCACAATTGCGGTCTACTCTACTTCCGCTGTTGTCAGACATTATTTTTTTTTTGACAATTTAAAGACCTAACAGTAATTCAAGCAAACGCAATAACATTACTACAGTTAAAAACATCACAAACTTGGCATCAATATTTTAATTTTATCCAAATATTGCATTTCTGTCGAGGATCATCCGCGTTGACTTCAAAAATTGTGTAATCTGTATTGGTTATATATATATATATATATCTATAGTTAAAAGCACGTAAACTTGGCATCAATGTTCAATCCGATTATTGAGTTTCTACCGCGGACACCACCGTTCATTCTTCAAAAATTTTGTAAATAATCCTATCTGTCTTGGTTATATATCTATGGTTTTATCCGACCCTATTCTTACTAGTATGAAGCGGAGTTAAATATACGTCTGCGGACTGGAACGCTTATGCAATACAAGAACTAGAAGTTAAGTAATAATGATACTTTTATAGTTTTTAAATCATATATTTATGTGATTCCATTAAATTATAATGTAGGTATCATTTGACATGATAAAATTTTGTTTCCAATTTATTTTTGTTTAATTAAAAAGTAATAATTCGTAAATATTTGTAATTAAATGTTATATATTAGTATAAACGATTCCAAACTTATATCAAAATGTGCTCGGTGGCGCAGAGCGTACAGTGGTCAAAATTTGGATAGTGTGGATAGCAAAGTTGGTGGTTCGAGCCCTGAAACTTTTTTTTTTTCCTTAAACAGAAGGAAAAATATTATTGTTTTATTATTTCACAGTCTTGGTAATTTAAAATGTTAAGTTTTTAAAAAGTATATACTTATTCAATGCATAGTGGCGTATAACGAGGTTCATTCAAGTTCAGCTAATTTTAAAAATGCAAGGTACCAGTGGAGATTTAAATTCAAAAAGATAAACAAAATGGAAATATATTTTTTGTACAACAATATTAACTTCTCATTTATTCAATAAAAGAAAAAAAAATGTTTTCTTATCGGTCACCACGCTCAAAAAGTGTAACTTGAATTAATATCAAAGAAAAAACTTGAATTAATATCAAAGAAAAAATAATGCATAAATAAAAGTTGATAAAAAATGCTATGCAGTAGCTTTACCGCGGCAGTCCCCGAGTGTCACACGTATTTTTTTTTTCATGTTCTCGTCTGTCTTAGTCTCATTGTGTTTTGCCCCGTTCGTTCACTCTGTCACCTTTGTTCCTAGTACAAATTTCTATAGGCCTTTGATTGAGTGTGTTAATAATCTGAGGACATACGTCCCTCAATTAAACATATTATACCTAAATTGTTTCTGTAAATAAATGAACACCTGGGCCTAATGGGCGACTTTACATTCCAACGAACACATTTTTATCTCTTAAGTAACAAATACCCTCTCGCTCTAGATAATATGTCACTGTTCAAATGAATTCATATTCAAATAAACTCTGGAGGAAGTGGCAGATCTAACGCCTAACCCGCGAGTGTCGAGTCGATCTCCAGTAGGACCACTACGATAAACATATCACCAAGGATAAACCCACTTACCTGTCGAGCAATTCATGTTTAGAGAGGAACACTCTACCGAACTGCAAGTCCTGAGGCTAGTCGAAGGTATAACAAGAGGATTCAACAGAAATCAGTCAACAGGCACCATACTCTTGGATGTCGCTAAGGCATTTATCAGACTATGGCACGCTGGACTGATATACAAGATGGAGAAACAAATGTACACTGCAGGGATGACAAGGCTGCTCAGGTCGTACTTCGGTAGAAGGCAATTCTAATTCAAGACGGAACACATCCTATCTAGGCCAGAAATTCCGGAAGCAAGGGTATCCCAAGGGGCGATTTTGTCACCACTGCTGTATACCATATTCTCAGCGGATATACCCAAGACTGAACGTACTACCATGTACATCTATCTAGACGACACAGGGATATCAGTAACGAACACACATCCTGGACTAATATCAAGATATCTACAAAACGCAGCGGATGAGGTGGAAGAATGGTGCAGAAAGTGGAAAATCTAGATCTATCCCGAAGAAACCTAAGCTGCGCTGTTTAAGAAAAGATTGCACCAACAAGGAGAATAAATTACGTCCCATGAACACAATCCACAAAATAGGAGTAATGCTGGACCAAAAACTAACATTCACCAACCACGTAAACATGGTAGCAAAGAAGATAAAACAAGCCAGGGCAAGGATGAACTGCCTGATAGGAAAGAGAATCAAACTGCTGCTGAAAACCAAACTAAGACTAATTCAATCAGTAATAATACCAATAGTTGTATTCCTCCACGGCCTGAGGATACACCTGCAAGACCAACAGGAAGAAGATACAAACGCAACAAAATATCAGCCTACGATGGGCCGCAAACACCTATAGATATATCAGAAACGACGCTACATATTTAGGGATCTGGTTTCCACGAGGGTTCTAGACCTAATACATAAGAAGGCAACAGACACCTCTGAAAAATTAAGACTGCACCCCAATATGGAATTGATAGAACTCGCCGAGTACTAGAGAGCTGATTATAGAAGACACGCCAGGCCACACAAACTGCTGGAAGATGGTAGAAAGTGACCACATAACGGAAGGTGCAAAAATAGGATTTCTCAATATTTTATGATTCTCTTTCAGCATTCTCTTTCAGAATACTTACAAACGCGAAACAGTCAAGGACTGTAAAACAGACGACTATTTTCCTGGGTGGAGGTCCTTTTAGTCGCCAACGGAGACCAGGAGAACTTTTACAGGCGGCGACTTAACAGATCACATACACATAAGATACACAAATAGACGACGTCCCAGGGGAATGCCTTCTACAGCGCCCTATCTAAATGACGATAATATGTCATGCTTCAAAGCCCTTTTAGAAAAAATGGCAATAATGGCATACTAATCAAATGATTTTGAACTTGAGGCCCCTTCAGGTTAAGAAACGAATAAATGTCATAGAAGTAATTTTTTAATTGGTCCCAGACAACGGTCGCAAATTTCACATTAGGCATTCCAACGACCTGTCAAACAATAGGTGCCAGTGGGAAATTCTTGTATATCTAAGGGGGTAGCGACATAGTCTTGCAACTTGGACACTATTTTTATTCGAAGTAGTAGTCGCCAAGCCTGCCAATTTATGAAGAAATGTTTAGGTGGGTTTTTTAAATATTATTTGTATTGTGTTTGACATAAAATATTTAAGTATAATCCATTATTCATGATTTTACGTAAAGTAGATAGAATACACCGTATGTCGCCACCCTTAGATATACCAAACCTTCCCACTGGCAATTAATTTGTTTGGAATGCCTAATTGTGATCTGAAATGTGTGTCTGAAATGTCACTGTCAAATTAAAGTAAATATGGTTGATTGATGTCAGAAATACTTTTTTCTTGCTTTTGAAATCGACTTTTTGAGAATAACTATGATCTTTTTAAAATGGATATTAAATATTTTAGAAAATTGTTAATGGAATATCCAGATGTAGCCAGGTTAGTATAAAATATAAAGATCTGTTTACATTTTTAAGGATATATTTGTTATAGGTATAAAAAGTAAAAGTTAATCAGTGAATGACAAGTGGATCACACAGTAACTGGTATCTCTTCTATGAGTAATGTGGATATTATGGCTTATTTAGTGTTAACCCATGGTTAATGCGCTAGAGGGCAAATAAAGGCATTCAAAAGTTTACAGGCCTATGAGTCAGAATTTGTTTTGAAAACTGGAACCAACATTTTCATAACACTACATGTCAACACATATTTTTTAAAGTGAACTATTCATACATACCTATGTATTAATTTTAAGTATTTTTAAAATATTTTTTGTGAAAGTAATGTTAACTCATTGTGCCAAATTAAGATTATCCCTAAAGTAGTAGATGGTGTTTTAAATGTTATAACAATTTTGTAAATAGTTTTATTCTATTCTAATAAATAAAATGTGCTTGAATATTTAGTTACATTTTAATCATTTTGATTAGAAATTCATCAATTTTTAGTTTTAAAAAATCAGTAATAAAATTATTTTTTTCTAAAATACTTCGGAATTCATCTCTTCATGGTAATCTCTCATCTTTTTACCTTCAAAAACCAATAATGCATTTTCTACAAAACCTTCAGAATCAGCATGTAAAATAATAAGGTGTCTTCCCTTTCTTGTAAGGCTTTTCAGGAATTGCTACCTTTAATAGTACTCAGTGTAGAAGGATCCATAATTGTAGATTTTCAATACAATTGCTTACTGAACTGAAGAACTATTATTTACGAAATAAAGTAAAAAACTAAGTAATGGATGAGATATCAAATTATAATATGTCAGAACTGTCAACAATTTTTTTTTTTGGTGTGTCATCGGCTTCAACTGCTAAGGTTATTTCGCCTCGTGTTCTGTGTAGGCTTTGTTACTGTTTCCCAGCGCCACTTTAAGAACAGCACTGTTAATTAGAACCCAACAGTGAATGGTCGAGAGGGGAATCCTACCAAGGCATCAGAATTAATTTTAAATAATTAAATTAAGTGAAAAAATTCCGGCCAACGGTGGGATTCGAACCTGGGACCCTTGGATCCACAGGCAGAGACAACAATATCAATTATTAGCTGATGTCACATACTTTGATTACTACACTGAGATCAGTGGATTACTATACGAGGCAAGAGAGAGGTCCGACACGCCCAACATAGGGCGCGGCCATTTTGAACCCTGTGACACAGTTTACAGCTAAAGAATCACATCGCTCACTCTGAGTCGGCACTTCTGATCTCAATGTTTCAGTTTATACACTGTGCAACTCGGATAATACAATATATGACAACCGCCTATAATAAAACAGCAGTCTTCTGCGTATCCTGAATTTGTATCCCTGGAGTGGATGTAATTTTGGAACTTTCAACTAGTCCGAGTGAGCTAACTGATTCTTTAGCAATAAACTGTGACTTCAAAAATAATATTCACTGACACTGACAGCAGCAAGCAAAATATCAGGTGCGTTTTAATCATCCGCTTCTGCTTCCGGAATTGTTGGTTTAGTCGTTTTAACCTGTCAGATTAAAACAAGAAAACCGACAATTCCGAAGCAGAAGCGGATGATTAAAACGCACCTATTAAAAATATTGCGCCAAGATGTAGGCAACACGTAATAAGGGTTCAAAATGGCGGAGTTTTCTATCTCCTTTTAAAAGGCACTCAGAAAGCTGCGCAGTGCGACCATTCTCCGTATAGTAAAAGAAAATCAAAGTATGTGGCTGATGTTCATGCTAAAAAGTAATGTGTGAAACTGACTGTAATCTGACCAATCAGAAGGCTACAGAATTGCCAACTTAAATTCAAATCGCTTCTCTTAGTTTAAAAACAGAGTATAATAGTTCATTAACGGACGAACTAGGATGTACTCCTCTAGTTTCACTTTTTGCACTAGTTGCATAAATAACTATTATTTTACTTGTAATAAAAATTTTAAATTACAAAATTATGTTGCTATTTTTATTTACTTCCCACTGAATGTTTTGCAAATCTAAAGTCGAAAAATATATGTAATGTTATTTTAGTTTAGTTATTTAGGTAATATACAAATGTTTAAATCATTAAAATTTAACTTTTTAATGCAATAAATGTTTTTTGTTGGGAAACTGCTTTAATTCTTATTTAAATAAGAGCCTAAGCCACTGGTATATCGATCTGGAGTAACGGAGAAGGAATATTTTAAATTGAGGCAGACGATGACTAGTTGATGACGCCCGTGGCTTTTTCTAAGTTGAATCGTACTCTATTTATTAATCATTTTGTATAATTGTGTTTACACTTGTCAAAAGTATCCTATTTCATATATGGCTACCCTCAGTATCAAAGTGACCTTGTTATAATAATGTAGCAATAAATATTCCAAAACTACTTTTACGAGTACTTACTTACCTACATTATCAGTGTTACAAAAAATTAAACAATCTGTTTTTTATTTGAATGAAATGATTATTTGCTAAAGTGATAAAAGTATGAAAAGATAATAAATGACACATCTATTTACCTTAAAATGTAGGTTTGTATAACATACAATTCATGCTCCATTTTCTTATCAAATCCACCAGGTGCTATTATGTGCTTGTAAATATCTTCTCGGTTTTGGGTTAAATTCATTTCTTTTATCAGTTGTTTTTTCTGTTCCCCTTTACAACATTTTATAATCGTGTTGATTAGTAAAAGAACCCCATATTGCAATTTTTTGCCATTTGCGTGGCGAATGTAGGGCGTGAGACATGTTATAGGAACTGTTTCTATAATCTGCAAAATAGTATTAGTATTGTGACTTTCGCCGAGCTTACACAGCCTCGACTGTGGCAAGCTTCTGGGCTCGACAATAAAGTTCGCCTTTTACTGTCCTAGATTGGTGCTGCATGTATTGCTATCTCGGTTATTATAAGAGCTACATAATCAATTAAATGTTTCTCAGGATTATATTATAATTTTAAAACTGTTATTACATTTTATCAATTATCGCGAAAAACCAAAATGGTGCATACGGCAGCAAAAGAATATCTCTTACCATTTTCGAGATAATGACTACAACTTTGTTTTTTCATATTCACGTCATATTATATTTGTATTGCATTAAATAGAATTTTTTATTCCCTTTTCAAAAATTCATCACAACATGGTATTTTCTTTCAAACGAATGCTGAAATAACCAAATTTTGTTGCTGGTCTTGGTGCAGTCTAGTAGGCGAGCCAACAATTTGTTTAACTTAAAATTCGTTAATTATTGCTTCTTTTTGGTTTAATTTGTTATTATTTGGTTTACGTCAGTGGTGTCTCGTGGTTAAAGACATTGGCTATTCTGCAAGATTCTGCCTCCCGCCCCCAAATAAAAACCTATTATTTTACAGCTTTTATTTAGCTACTTTTTAGCAACAAACTTATGCTCATACGCGTATTTAAAAATATATTTTTTTATTATAACTTATAAACTACATCTATGTCTTTCATGTACAATGGAAACGCGCGCTGGCGAATTAAAACAAACTATATAATAATCTACAAATCCTAAATCGAATCGGTAAATCTAAAATGGTAATAGAATCCTGAGAAACACTGTCCATATAATCGATTGTGTAGCTCTTATAATAACCGAGATAGCGATACATGAGCACAGTGTAATTTTTTCTTTAACCGTCAAAATTAAAAATAAAACTAAAATATTTTTATACAATATACGAACAAAAAAATTAAACATAACATAGGTACTATATTCGAAATTAAATTAGCAGAGCAAAGTAAATCATATAACTGCAACCGAGAAACATAAAGGGTTAGTAACATATTCTTACTTTTTCTTTCCAATGAATAAATTCCTGATTTTTAATCACTAAAATTTTCTGCAAAATTGACAAGGCATATTGAATGTGATCTACCACAAAGTTTTCGCATTTACTTTTGAGTATATCTATCGTTTTCTGTAAGAGTTCTATGGGCATGTCAGATATAAATCCTAGTTGAAAAAGGTGACATATTGTGGCTAATAAAGCCAAAAGTTCTTTTTCTCGTAGAGTGTTGTCATTTATGAATATCTCAAGTAATTTGGAATGTTTTTCTGTCTCCACTAAAATAGAAGTTATGCAAAATTAACACAATAATAATTATTGTAGCACAATCTATGCGGACCATATCTATAATTTTGCGCAAATTACTTACAATTTTTGTACGCTATTCGCGATTTTTGTTCATTTATGTATATTTTTTAATTAAATATTGTGCTACCTTAAATATCAAGATGCACAACTCTATTATTTTTTATGCAATTTTAATTTTGTACGTTTTTTGTTTAAATTATGTGTAACATAAAAACACAATTTGGTCAAATAGTTTTTCGACAATTTTTTAACAAATTACGAAAGAAAAATACTTTTTAATTGTTACTTAAACTATACTAAGACTACTAAGAAGAAATTATTTGAAATTAAGAAAAACACTACATTTGAGCAAACAATATAGAAACCATTGGCAATTATGTATTTACCTTTGGATTTAAAAATGCGGATTTGTTATAGACAACAGTATGGGGACATAATTGAAGGCATTTCCATAAAACATTAAATGTTATTCACCATGGTGGACGGAAAGGTGTGTAACGCCGCAACACATACCAAATCCACGATGAGGTGCTACATATATGATGCTACTTCATCAGAGTTTATTGACTTAACAAAAAAGAGGGCATTCGAGGAAGAAAATTTAAATTTTGGTCTTTCCCTTCTACATGCTCGCATACGTTTTTTCGAGAATATATTACATGTTGTAAAAAAATGGAATGCCCGCCTTTCTGCTGAGGAGAAACAATTGGTGAATAGTAGAAAAAAAGAAATTCAGAATGAATTCAGACAACAACTTGGGCTTTTAGTCGATATCCCTAAAGCAAATTTTGGGAACACCAATGATGGGAATACCAGCAGAAGATTTTTTGAGGATTATAAAATATCGGCGACAATAAAAGGAATTGATAAAAATTTAATATATCGGCTCAAAATAATTTTGGATGCATTTTGTTGCGGATATAAAATAAATGTAGCTGAATTTGAAAAATATTGCCAAGAAACGGCTGAACTATACATGTCTCTATATGGTTTTTACCCCATGTTCCCTACACTGCATAAGGTTGTTCGTCATGGAGCAGATGTCATACAAAAAGCTATTTTTCCAATAGGCCAACTATCAGAAGAAGTTCTGTCGCAATTTAATAAATTATAATAAAATGGAAAGATTCGGTGTTTTTGATAAAAATTCCATAGAAAAGGCTGTAAAATCTTTGGTAGGTACCCACGAATACGGTGCGAAGTAAAAATAGTATCTGGACTCAATTTACCCAATTTTGTACAGTGCGTAAGCATACATTAGATGCACATACATCAGAAGGTGAATTAAACAATATTTTGAAAGACTGGGCATGGAATATCACAATGGAGAAGGATATAAAGAATACACATTAAAATGTATGTGGAATTCCACAGCTAAAAGTTTGCAAGAATTATATTTTAAGCTTGTTCAGTGGTATAAAAATCAACCAGTCGGTAAAAATGAGTTGTCAAAATGGACAAAAATAGGAGCAGAATCGATCGGTGTGAATTCCAAAAAAGTAAAAATTTCCAATCATTCGTGCCGCTCAACTGCCGTTTCACAATTAGCCAAATTTGGAGTTTCTGAACAAGAATTAATCAAAATCACAGGACACGGAAGTTCATCGTCAATCAAGCCATATTTACAAATGGATGAACAGCAACACCAAAATATTATAAATAAAATGAGAAGTTTTGATGAAAATACTGTAAATGTAGCAACATCATCTAATTATGTTATTAATCACGCAAATTCCGTACCTTCAGGATCAAGAGAAGAGCGGCTGCAGAAAAGTCAATATTTAAACAACCAAATAGGCGCAAATTGTGTTTTTAGCTTTAATTAATATTCTATTGTTCTATTATTTTAGTTGTATTCCTAATGTTTGTGTTCTGTTAATAAAGTATTTCTAATTTACTTATCCGAAATTAAATTAATTTTCACGGGAAATAATCTTCAAAAATATAACACGACCTTGATTAATACTCTGCTATTTTTGTTGTTGCTAAATTTCTTGAATATTTTACAATTTGATTTGACATGATTTTGGCATTAATAATCAATTGACTAAAGCCCTCGAGCTAATGCCAAAATTATGTCTCATCAAATTGATATTAAAATATTCTCGAAATTTAGACGCAACAAAAATAGCCGACTATTTATCAAGGTCTTGGTATATTACCCTTGAATATCAGTGAATATAGTAATAGTAGTAGTGACAAATAAATGCTTTGATATCGAAATGAGTCTTTATTTTTACCATTTTATAGTATACAATCCCAATAAAACGTAGTAATATAGTAGTTAGAGGTATACAATATTTTTGGCCAGGTTTTGGGTCTAAATACCACACTGTGCGTTCAGGGCCGCTGAGAGCCAGGCCGGGCCTCAGGACAATTCTCTAGATCGGGCCCCGTGATAAAAAAAGTCCTCAGCCGAAACTTAACTTCCCACTCTCATCTTGTGTCGAATTTCTCAAGCAGAACAAAACATGCTGTTGTCGGGCCCCCCTTACAGCGCTACCGGGCCCCCATTTAAGCCCGGGCCCCGGAATTAGTCCCGGCTACCCTCCCTCTAGACGGCCCTGTGTGCGTTGTTTATTTAAATATTTCAAAATGATTTATGGTAACTGATACATTTAATTTTGGTTATCATGCAGCCTTGGCTAACTCATTAGCAAGGACAAGAACTAGAAGATATCTTATACCACAGATTAACCACAAACCTTGGATTTGTTAGAAATGTGTTAATATTTAATAAAGATTTTAGATATTACATTATTTCATAGTTATAAACAAGACCGAATTTAATAAATAATCTTACAACTATAGGTTTAGCATTTTAATATTTAAGTAAATTAACAACTTTATAATCTTCTTACCTAATTCTTCAATAAAAATTGGATCTAACGCCAATTTTAATAAGGCTTCGTAAGATAGAACCCTCTCTAAACTACATGCGGGTTCATTTATATGAGGAAGTATTCTGTGATTCAACAAATAACTAATTGAAAATACTATCTTCAGACAATCATTATGTTGTACATCATGGTAATTCTTATCTGACAAATACGTGTCTATGGAAGGGTTGTTAATATTGATGCGTTTTAGACCGTATACTGTTGAAATTGGCTGAAAAACAAGAAGTATTTATAAATTGGTTGGACCCCTAAGCCTGAAATAGTTCGCATTTCTTAAAACCAAGAATTTTTAGCCGAAAAACAGCAGAAAGATTGATAAGAAAAGGAAAAGACAGTCGGGATTTCCGAAAGAAAATTAGCGTGTGAATATAGTACTTAAAAGTGACTTAAATATACCCCAAATCAATTAGCACGGATACCAAGATGTTGTCTTCTACTAAGAAAGATACATTTCGCATATAAGGGAGTCATTAGGCTCGTTTTGGTTCTTTCAAGAATTAATTCAGAATGAGTGAATTACACTCATTCAACTGAATAGGTTATTATCGCGACATATTCTTGAAAAATAAATTCTTTAACTGTATTTGAGAACTGCAATTGATGATTCTGTTTGAACCAAAATAAAACCAATATTTTGTTATGGACAATAACAAATACTTTACACTTGCTAACTCGTAAATCAAAGAAAACTATGGTTCTTATACGAACAATGTAGAAGAGTGCCCAAACAACATGAACTATAAAGAAGAAACGAAATTAGCTGATAAAGTTCTGGTCTGGTGTGCAATTTCGACTAGAGGGATAGCAAGATCTTATGTAAATCGAGTAAAAAGGAAGCTGCCTACCAAAACAATACTAGTAGCATTTTCAAAAAATTGAGAACTTGATCTCAAAACCGTCAAATTAGACGGGATAGATATAGAATGGAAAAAAGAAGTCAAATATCTACGCCTAGTCTTTTCTGTAATATACATAAGAAGAAATTAGTAAATGAGGCCATGAAAGCAACAATGATATGCAGGAACATTGCGGGAAAAAGATGGGGATATAAGTATGCGATGGATTTATACTATACAGCAATAGAAAGACCAATTATCACTTATAGGGCTTTTAGCCTGTAGTAATAGAACTTGTAGTACAAACACTAGCTTGTGTTTACATCACCGGTACAATGAGAATCCATCTATATTTAATGGTAGAGAACGTAGCAAAAAGGACAAGATATAGAATGATCAGAAGTGGAGTAATCAGACGAAAGTCCATGACCAAAGATACTTTGGATATGTCCCAGGACAAAATGAGAAAGGACTACAAATTTGTAAAAAAACTTCAAAACCACAGAGCAAAAAAGAGCAAAAAAATGGAGCCAAGAATCAATTGTGTTTGCAACCGAAATGCATGCAATTCAGTGGCATACAGATGGTTCAAAGCTGGAACCTAACACACATGTACACATACATTATTTAACATACACATTTATATAATTTCCATGCAACATAGCTTTGGTCTAAATAACCATTATTATACCCATAATGGTCATGTAATTTAATTAATTTGTATATCACTTAGGGAGTATAACAGTATCTTATACATGCTACGCCAAAAGTTTCCAGTCGTCTTGATAAAATCCCACATACTTGTTATAACACAACGGTAAATGTTATTCAAGTATTAATTTTTCAATTCTTGCATTCCCACCATCTGTCGAAATCACCTGATCTCTAGATTGAAATGAGTCAAATATCTTCCTCTTTACGCCACACATCCACGCTCGCTTACATTTTTGTTTATTTTCAACTTTTTTGTGCATTGTATCTTTTTCAGCTGTGTTACACAACTAGAAATCCCCCCCCCCCCCCCACGCAGGATAAACTTGAGCTTATCAGTGTTTTATTGTAGTTAGTTTCCTGTTTCATTTACCTGAATCCCAATGTAACATCAAACCAACGGTGGAGTTCTGTGGGGAAAATTTCAACCCTCTTGTCACACAGCAGCTCACTCCGTAACACAAAGACACCTTTTCGGGGAAATTGTCCCTCGATCCTGCATTGACAAACACTGGGGTTTCTGAGCATTTGAGCAACACTACTCAAACTACATTTTTTTTCAAATAAGTTGATTAGTTTTTCTGAACTTAAAAATAACAAACAAATATGTAATTACGCAATTTTACCAAAACAAATTAATAATTTTCTTGTTCCTGCACATCCTGATTCAGAGTCAGACTTAGATGACGAAACCACCGACTTAATTCGGTTCGACGACGAACCTCACACAGATAATTGCTCCCCCTCAGGTATTCACAAGCCTAAGCCATTCTGTCCCGGGAAATAGAGTTTCATTGCTTTTCGATATTAACTGACCCTTCTAAGGAACAGAGCGTACTTGACTTTGGGAATTCGCAGTCATCTGTGCTGAAACCACACAGTGTTGAGACGAGGATAACCATATCGAGGAGTGAAGTTGAGGCCCCATCCAGGGTGGGCTTCAACCCCTCTCACCCGACGTCAATATGCCTAGAATAATTGAATGAACTAGACGAGGAAAATACAGTTACAGCCGACTCAAAGAACACCTTGGTATACTAAGATTACTAGAAGATAATGAGTGGAGATTCAAATTCTCATTTAATTTGTAGCACTCCAGAATCCAAGGGCACTATATTTACTAGCATACTAAATAGAGGAGGGCGATATCTATGTAACTTGAAGCCACTTTAAATCCTACATTTCCTTAATGATTGGAAGGGATGTTATACACATCGATATTACTCCCTTGCTGCATTAGCGACAGAGGGGGACACAATAGATATTTTAGATCTCAGTGAGTTGATAACCTATGCATTACAAAACATAACAAGGGGGAAATCTATAGTTTATGTTTATATTAACAACTGCCTCACTAGAATAGTTGATTTTGTACACCAAAATTACGTTTGAGACGATGACACGAGTATACCTAATGTTTTGACCCGACTTAACATCCTGCCTTTATGCCAGAGTAACTCAAAACACCTTTTTTACCAAAACAAGTTAATTTTTAGGCATTTTTATTTCACAAAGTGTATGGTGGAAGGTGGAATAAGGATAAGCGAAATAGATGTTAAAGCTGTCCAGAACCTAATGAGTAATATTCTCGGAAAATTGCGCCTAGTTGAGGAACACGGTCCCCTTCATTTAGATAGTTTAAGTTAATAATTGTGTTAGTTACTAAAGTTTAAATAAAGTTACTTATTACAATACTAATTAAAATATTTTGTTGCCAAAACTACGTTTTATGGAAGATATTTAAAAAATGTTTACATTCACATCAAACACAAAATAACTTATTTTTCTTTAGTATTTGCAACCTAGATACAGAATTAAAAGAGGTATTCTAAAAGCTTACCAATCCACATGATTTGCATATATCACTCACTATATCACACAAGGTTTTACTTTTATCCAAATCATACAAAAATTGCTCTTTACTATCGTGTTTTTCTACAGAAATTTTGGCGATGTTCGAGATGTTAGACATGATTTTATTATTTTTAAAATGATGTTACACGTAAAAATAAATATTGTCTAATTCATAACAAATTAATAAAGCACTTAACGCCTAGCGTTTCCAACTGATAAAACGGTGAGATAACGTTTTATCGCGCTTTTCAGGTGCGGTCTCTGTTTATTATTAAATAATCACCACATTGTTCCTGTTTTATTTATCTACTTTGCAATAATTATGTTTAGTGTTTTTATAAAATATTTAAAAAAATATCCTCGACACATTGATATTATATTTTTACTTTCCTATCTGTATACAGATATAAGGAAAGTATAGGAATCATGATTTTTTTCGACCTCGAGTTTTCGACGGATTTTTACGTTTTGAGGTCCCCTGAATCCGTTTTGACTATTTTCGCGATGATGTCTGTGTGTGTGTGTGTGTGTGTGTGTGTCTGTATAACGCATAACTCATGAACCGATACACGGAAAAACACCAAATTTCAAACTTAAGCTTTATTCCAGCGTCTAATGAGCTGATTAGATTTTGGGCAGAGTCGGAACATCTGGGGGGGTACTTTATAGGTGGTCATTTTTATATTTTATGAAATATCTCTGTTATTTACGTTTGAGGAAGAAAATTTTTTAAATAAAAGTTACTTCTTATTTTATTATCTATAATTTTTGTTATTTACAAAATTTTCCTAAAATGGTCCGTATTCGAGAAATTTGACAAAATGTAAAAAAATATTTTTTTTCATAAAAATTGTTCAAACAAAAGTTGTTTGTAATATAATTCTCTATAATTTTTGTCCCATAGATAATTTCTCTAAAATGGACCGTATTCGAGATATTTGAGAAAATCTGTAAATTTCGAAATTTGAAGAAAACTCAAAAACGGATAAAGAAAAAATCAATAAATTTTAAACTTAAGTTTTATTTCGGCCTGACGTGAAATGATTAGATTTTGGACAAAGTCGGAACATCTGGGGGGGTACTTTATGGGAGGCCATTTTTATATTTTATGGAATATATCTGTTATTTATGTTTGGAAAAGAAAATTGTTCCAATAAAAGTTACTTCTAATATTAT